>JAKSZP010018936.1:0-59857 GCA_022478985.1 Massospora cicadina | reverse complement strand
TTTTTATAATTTACTGACTGAATTTGCCTGCAAATGGGTTCACAAGGTAATTTTTACCATCCTATAATACTATGGTGAGGTTCACAAATTTTGGCAAGCCAGCAGGGATTAAATTGCTTAGGTGATTTCATCCCCATATGGTGGAAGACCTGTATGAGCCTGCACCCTAGATGAAAACTAACAAAATTTTTCTCTCTTGGTTTTCTGTATTCTAGGCCTCCAACATGTGATTTACATTGAACAAAAGGATGCCAAACGGGGTTTTACTTTTGTTTCCAAACAGGTCACATGATGGCAAAGTGCCATCATAAGAAAGGCAAAAACCCCCAAGATTATGGGTATGCCCATAAGTGGCATCACTAAGGTCAGAACCAAAGTGTTCTTTTGTCCTACAGCTAAAGAGTGGTTGCCACATAACCTGTTGAAATTTAAGGACATGAAGTGTCAGGAATAGGAGCTGGATGCAGCCCATAAAGAAGTGTGGATGCAGGAGCTGACTAAGAGTCTGGTAGAAGTGGATGAGCCATTTGTGAATCCAAACCTGAAGTCATATCAAATGGACAAAGAGCCCCGCTCCAGGTTACCTCAAGCCCATTTAATTCAGGCAGAGTGGAAGGAGAAGGAGAAAATCCGTTGGCAGAAGGTGGTGGCAAAAAACTTTCACTGAGTAAGAAGGGATAAGGGTCAAGAAATTAGCTCCTCTGGCTGAGCAATTCCATATTGGTACATCTGATCCAGCAGTTGGCCATAAAGGGTAGAAAATCCTGTCTCCCTCATTCCAAGCCTGTGCCTCAAGGTCAGTCAACAACTGCTGCTGATCCTAAAATCAGACAGGGACCCAGGATGCTTCTGCCACTCACCCACCCTCTCTGAAGCATAAATCGCAGTTTTTGCTCAAGCCATCTCCTCTCTCAATTGACAAGGAGACTGGGATGTTGGTGGAGTACCCTTTTTATGCCATGCTAGCAACAAAATATCAGTTTTAACCAACAGCACCTGTCAGTCATCTCCATCTCATCAACCAGATGTGGCGCCAACCATCATTAAAAACCGGATTTTCTTTCACAATTTAATGCACACTCCTGAAAAGCCTCATACCCATTGTTTAGGTGGCTATCAATAATCATCACGATCACTATGCTAGGGGAATGGCTAGCATGCAAACATAAACAAGGAAAATACATCATTAAAATTAATAATCATATTGACTTAAATTTAATATCCAAAACATGGGCCCACAGCCAGTGAAAAATGGTTCTTAGTTCAAACAAAGACCCCAATAATTACCTGTGGTCCCTGCAGATTAAGTTTCATGCACTTTGGTCAACCATGTGGCAATATTAATGCTGAACAAAAATATCAATTTGTAACTTGCGAAGGAGACACATGCTGGCAGAATTCTTGTGGCCATGGCCCATGACAAGTGTACTGGTAGTACTCTTCATGTTATTGCAGAATATGCATCACTCAACTCCCACAAAAACTTCCAATTATGGCAATTACTCTTGGAAGTGAAAACTGAAGCCACAACAGCTATTACAGGTGACCCAAACTGTTGGATGACCATGATCAGGGATATATTCCCAACCCAATGGCATCTTCCTAATATGGCAGATGATGTGCTTAAATACCTGGTAGCATTAGGGGATATGCCCTATTATTGATGAAAAGAATGATGACTCCACAAATTTTATAATGTGGGAGTATGATTCCCATAATGAGACAATACACAGCTCCTAGTTGAATTACATTCAAGTCATATCAGACCTCAGCCAGTTTAATTCAAACAGTAAGATTTCTATTGATGTGGAAAGTGACCATATGATTATTCAGGTGGCCATCAATTTAGGTGATACCCTGCTGCAGTGGGAGTGACAAATCTCTCTTTTAACATTGTGGGACCCCAACTAGCGCCACACATCCAGAAGTGGGTTCAATCAGGTTGTAGAGCACCTAGATCAGCAGCCAGGCCTTGATCTCATCATCTGATAGATAAAAAATAAGAATAAGCTTATGAGGGATAGGGCCAAGTATGAGAAAACCAAAACCTACAAGTGTACAGCAGCCACCCACCAGCAAAAGGAGACTCTGATGAGCTTGAAGTTTGGGCGTTGGGACAGCAAGGAGAGGTGTCATGAGTATTGGACAATCCATAAGCAGTACTAAGTGCCCTTATCAAACAGAACACTTAGCGCTGGCAGAATGCAACCTTCCATCACCATAGCCTTCTAGTAGTGATGACTAAGGGGAACTTGGCTAGTCTCAAAGAAATCTGGAACCAGGCCAAGCTCTGCCAGGTGGAAAAACCTGAAAGAATTCTTTTCTGAGATCCAACTGCAATCAAGCGTGAAGTGGAGCGGTTTATGGTGATCTCTTCAACTCAGGTGAGCCCAAAATTATGATGAAAGAAACCCCCTGGTAATGGCTAAGCTGGTGCTTCAAGGGTGCTCACCAGTTTACAAGAACAATCTTTTCCCCAATTATGGAGGCAGAGGTAAACTGAGCACTTAGAGGATGCATCAAAGGTAAGGCCCCGGCCCTGACAACATGCAGGTTGAAATACTGAATGCACTGTGTGACTTTGTGGCGCCAGAAATGGCCCATTTTTTAACATTTCTTGTCTAATAGTTTTAAATCCCATTGGTCATGATACCTAAATTGTACTTCTGTAAAAAAGGTTCTTGGTGGCTTCTTTTAAACTAGCGCCTGATGCACTTCTAACACCAATAATAAGCTGCTTATGTAAATACTTCTAAACCTAATGCTTAATGCCTCATGGACTATCCATACATCCCAAAATGGTTTCATCAGGGGCACACTATCTTGGAGAATATTCTATTCTGTCCAAAATGTTATGCAGGATGTGCGCATGTAAGCATTGGGGAATTTCAGAAAATCGCTTTTCCAACAATAGGGGCCCCACTAGTGTGCTAGGCCAACCAGTATGGAGACTGGATGACCATTGCTGTTTCACCTTCATTGGCGTACCAACCCCCTATAAGTCCACGTCCAACCCACTAACTCAGCTGACCAACAACTTTGCCTTAGTCCCCAAGGCCCTTCTTGAAAATGCACTGGTGCTCCTAAGCCCCCTTCCTGGGTGGCCCAACTCCTTGCTCCTTCTTTCTCATGACCAATTGCCAACCCTCTCAAGTATGCCACAGTAAATTCATCCATTATCCTGGGCAGCTATGGCACACCTACGCTGCACCACCCTCATGGCTGACGGCCATCATCACATCATTGTTGGTGGCTAGTTGGCCAGGTTCCTGTCAGTTCCTTGTAGGGATGAGGTATGGGAGCTGGCAGCATTGTACAATCCAGGCGCATCACCCTGCGCCTACTTTGGGGATCTCCAGTCCCACCCCTACCCACTTTAGTGGCTCTTGCTACTTCAAATAAATAGAAAGTGGGAAAAAGAGAGATCTTTATTTGGAGGGAAGGACGACTATTTATACTCTAAGTTACTGCGCCTATGAAAACCTCTCAGTTATCCAAGATGTAACTTCAACCAATTGTTAGTCATCCATTGTAATGACTCCCTCCCATTCTGCTTGTCCTGATGACTGAATATTAAATCAATTCATCCTCAGCACAAGTCACTGATCAGCTGTATATAGATTACAATTATAAATAACTTTGAGCATCCTTAGCATAAGTTGCTAGTATTCCAATTTGGGACAACAAAATCATAGTCAGATGATTGATAGCAAATACATTGGCTTTATACTGGAAAATCCTATAGTTGGCCACGATTGGCAGTCAGCATCAATTTAGGATTGTCAGATGGTTGTAATTAATATGCCAGCTTTCCACCAGAAAATCCCACAATTGTACATGATTGGCAGTCAGCGTCAAACTAGGATTCTTCTGAACACAAATGATTAATATTTAATTGATCAACGTCCTCAGCATTAACCGCCGGTGTTGGCCTATGACCAATATACTATTAGGGTTTATCCCCAATACCTTAAAAGGGCTCAATCCGCCCATATGGGGAGCACCAATTTTCAACCTTCTCATTAATGATAGTATAGGACTAGGCAATTGGCCAGCAATAACGCTCAACTAACTGACCCACCTAGACCTGATACTTTCAGGAGGAACCCATCTGGTTAATTTTCCAACATGGAACATCACCTGCAAATAGTTTGGGAGAAATTCCTGTTCTGAACAAAAAAGGGGAGAAAGCTGTCAGCCATCTCTCTTGTTGCCCTGGGTAATTTAACTAAAGTGATAGATGAGATTTAGATAATGGAATATCCCCTCCAAATTGCGCCTCTTCCACCCATGCTTACCACTAAAGAGTTTGTGGGTAAAATCCAGAAGTTGTGATAGGAGGTGGTGGAGGGTAGAAGCTTTACCAGCATAAGGTAGTTAGTACATGCCCCAGGAGGGGATATCCATGGGTTTAAGTTCCACTAAGGAGATTGAGTCTCATTCTGTCAAAAATTATAGCCACAAGTTAGTTTCAGGCTTGCGAAATTCCATCTGCTAGGTTGTTCCCAGAGATTTTGAAAATAATCTTGTCCCTGATAAATATGTGGTCAAACCTTTCTGACCCAATAAAGCTGGCCATATGTGGCCTGAATGTGGGCAAAACATGACATCTGCTGGAGGTGTCATAATCATAAACAAGCGCAGTAATGGTGGAATGAATATTCTTGCTATTGAATTTGATGGCAATTTACACGGTCAGGTCAGATCTGAGTCAGTATCAGAAACATTTTAGAATGACAATATGCTGAAACCAAATTGTGAAATATTCTTGATGGTAGTTCACTTAGCTTCAGTCCCCATTTTGTATGCATTTAGGCAGCAGTCCCAAACAGTTACTGTAGTCACTTCATCATGTCATGGAGCGTGCTGATAATAATAAGACCAGCCTGTAACTCCAAGTGAGTGAACACCCAAAACCACAGCCAGAATTACTCAGGTACAGCTATCCATATTGATTGATATAAAATGAAAAATGCAGCCACAAGGATTAACAGAGATTTCCAGAATTAAAAAAGCATTACCACCTATGTTTCAACAGAACTCTAAAACTTCACAAATAAAATTATATAATTTTTTAGAACCCTTATAGAACCAAAATGGAGTGACAGCAGTACCTGTCAATGACCACTTCCTAAATGCTCACAAAATGGGGAACTGAAGCTAAGCGCACTACCATCAATAATATATCATAATTTGGTTTTGGCAAATTGTCATTCCAAAATGTTTTCTAATAATGACTCAGATCTGACCTGATCAGGCAGATTGTCATCAAATTTGCTAGCAATAATTTATTCCACCATAACTTTGCTTATCATGTTGATGATGATGCCTCCAGTGGATGGCAGGTTGTGGCCATGGATAGGGCACATATGTCAGGCTCTATTGGGTCAGAAAAGGGTTGATCACACCCATGATTGTTGGGGATGGGCTCATTTGCAAAATCGGTAGAGAAACCTGATGGATGGAAATTCTAAGCTCAAAACTAATTTGTGGCCTTTTTTCAGTAGAATGCAACTTACCCTCCCTGGAGAGACTCAAACCCATGGATACCTCCTCCTGAGGACATGCGCTAACTACCTTCCACTGGTGAAGGCTTCTACCCTTTGTCTTCTCCTGGCACAACTTCTGGAATTTACTTACCAACTCTTTGATGGTAATCATGGGAGGAAGATGCGTGATTGGCAGGGCTATGCTAGATACCCACCTCTCATATACCACATGGGCTAAATCGCTCAGGGCGACAAGAGGGACATCTATAGCTTTCTCACCTTTTTTGTTCAGAATGAGAATTTCCTCCAATCTAGCTGCAGGGGTTGTTCCCCATGGCTTACAGCGTGGTTCTGAGAATGGCTATCTCAGGTTTTTGGACATAGAGAAGGCTTACAATTGAGTAGCTTGGCCATTCTTGTGGGTGGCACTGTATGACATTAGTGGCCCCCACTTTTCCCACATGTATTGACATGCTGTACATAGGCCTTACAACTAGGGTTATTGTAACTGATAGTTTAATGGAGACTGTTTTGATTGGACAGGGCCTCTTCCAAGGCAATCCCATGTGCCCCATTTTATTTAAATTTGCATCAAATATCCTGTTGGCCACAGTGGAAGCACAGTTGTGGGACATTAGACACCCCAGACAGGCCCTAGTTAGGATGCAAGTATTTTCAGATGACACTGTGGTGGGGATCAATTCTGAGCATGACCTTTAAGTCAGGAACCTCCTTACCCGTTAACAACAGTCTTCAAATAAAAAAGTTAATATTGACAATACAGTAGTAGTTAAGATTGGGCATCCCCACTTCCCCCTGCCATCAAGTCTCATGCCCTTGCCACCCACGCAGACATTTAGGTATTTTGGTATCTTTCTACTGAATCAGGACCAGCTGTGGAGGTGATGTAACACTCAGTGCTTTCCAGTATGTCATCCTGGATGGCATACTGAAAATACACTCACTTGAACCTTGAGGGGAAGGTTCAAGCGCTTAGTTTTATATAAACTTTTAAATCTCTGGTATTTGTCCCACAATTTCCCACTGAGACCCTTCTTAGCAGTCAAAAAAACCCCTCATCTGTACCTTCCGGTGGTTTAAAGTCACTCCGGCGCCTATACAATTGAACATTCTGTTAAAACTCAGATAAGAGGGTAAATGGGCTTGCTCAACTTTAAAGTTCATTTCCACCAGATCTGGGCCAAATCATTTTCCAAATGTTACTGTAAGCCTTGAAAAACAACCACTGTGGCTGGACCAGGAGAAATTACCATCTAAAATAGAAAGGGAAAAGCTGGCAACCATTTCTCTCATTGTCCTTGGAAATTTAGCCCATGTGGTGGATGAGAGGTAAGTATAGGCCTATCCTCTGAAGATTGTGCCTCTTTCACCCATTTTAACACCAAATAGTTAAAGAGTTATATTTGAGGCCTATTCCAGGAGGTAGTGGAGGATAGAAGCCATCGCCAGTGGAAGGTGGTTAATGCGTGTCCCCAGGAGAGGTATCCATAGGTTTGAGTTTTACTGAAAAGGTTGAGCCATCTTCCTAAAGAAGGTGAGTCTCATTCTGCCAATGTTAAGTGTCACAAGTTAGTTTTGGGCTCAAAATACTCCATCCATTAGGTTTCCCCATAATTGTGAAAATGAACCTGACCCCAAAAGATATGGACGTGGTCAATCCTTTTTAACCCAATGGAGCTGGCCATATGTAGCCTGGTTATGGGTGCAACCTGCCACCTTCCATAGATGTCATCATTATACCTTTTAGGATTTAATATGAAAAATGAATTAAAATACCTACTTGTGAATTGAGCCGCAGTGAATCAACTCTCAAGCCTATTTGTATGGAGCCTTATCTCAATGGCACCAAACCCAAATTCAATCAGGAATCCACATACGTTTGAAAATCAATGGAGACAACTTCAGGAATCTCGTCCCCACTTCCTGAATTGCAAGAGGCGCGGCCTCCACCGCTCCAGTCATAGAGGCAGCGAAGTACAATGAGGGTGCCGCCCAGGCGGTCAATCTGAAAGACCACAAAAGATCCTGAGTGGATGGGGCTGTGGGCATCCAGCCAATTTGTGCTTGCTTGGTGCCTGACGCCTGATGGATTCCACAAATATTGTATATAAATTTAAATAAATAAATAAATAAAGCGCTAATAAAAATGGAGTTTATGATTTTTATAATGCGCAATAAGGGTAAAAACAATGATCCTCGACCTATGACTATCTAGTATTTAAAGTAATTTTAAAGTTTGAAGGGGAATTTGAGAATATGTTCAGAATAGCCTGCATTAGTCTGAATTAGAAAATATGCAGGAATAGCGTATCATAACTTGGGAACTCTCATCAGGGCAGCAGAATGAAGGAAGAGGAATTCTGATTTGCCCAAACATACCCATGAGGTAATGTTTTTATAAATTTGAGCCAATCACCACCTGAAAAATTTATTGCACCTTGGATGACCCCCACCAAGCCTATAAAAGGGGGGTCCCTGCGCAGGTGCATTGAAGGACTTTGTTGGGGTCTGGGGGGTGCCTGCCAAAGGTAATCCCAAAGTCTGCGGTGAGGTTGGAGTAATCTGACCAGCCAATTTCACTAGTGCCCATACAGGTTTTGAACTGGTGTTTCTCCAATTAATGGGGTTCCATGGAGAATCAGCCAGGGACTTTTGGCCGATTTCTTCGATTTTCTCATTTTTATTTTTAATAAAAAAATTCTTAACAACATTGAAAAATCACAAATGGCTGACATTTCCCTTTTCTGGTGAAACTCGACCTACAACATTCTTATTTTTAGGCGGCAAAGGTAAATGTCCAACAGGGGCCATGAAGATCCTTGAGGCACCGTGTCCCTATGCACACTATAAATATTGATAAATTTTAATCTAATAAAGTAGTCTGTATTCAGTCTATCCTTACGTTTTTTGATCTCTTTGAAATTTTCAGCTTCAAGCCCACCTTTAAACCTAGGTTACAGTCTAGAGAACTCTAACGCTGACAAAACGTGGTTCTCACCACATGGGACTCCAATCATTCCTAAGTGAAAACATCTATCACAAACAATTAAGAACACTAGCAGTAATCGGTGTATCCTCCATTTAGGTTGGGACCAGCTAGTGCTAGAAAAAAGAAGAATACTAGCAGTACTAAAGATCAATATATTGATCAGTCAAGAAGCGTTGCTCAATGGATTAGTAACTTGTGGTATGAAGCGCCACCCACATAGCTGAGAATTTGGTATTCTGGGCCACATTCCAGTTCTCTCTTTCCTCTGTTGACAGAAGTCAGTACCAACTTCAGTATGAGAACTTTAACAATATTTTAAATAATTAATAAATGGCATCTACTCTGTGGGTGCCCGTTCCATCTTCTCCTGCGCCTCTTCTGAGCCTCTACCATGAGGGGCCTCTATGCCTTAGCCCAGCTGCCAGCAGGAGAACTTACCCTGGGGGTAAACGCTACCTTTGCAACTTTGTCCACCCAGCTATTCATCACTTACTCCAGCTAATCGGGTTGCACCATCATGAAGTCTCCTAACAACTAGGGCTCACCCAGGCCTTACACTCCCACATTGTCAATTTCTACAATGCAGCCTCCTCCTTTGTCCATGACAACAGTGAGGCCATTATTGATAACTAATGATTAATCAATGATGCCTAAGACCAGATTGTGGTGTTGTATAGCAGGATCTCTGGCTATCTCAAGGACCAGTTGCATCATAACATCCAACTCCTTGAGGCAATTTGGAATCAGCGCCTCCTCCAAGTCGAGGATCTGGTACAGACCCTGAAACAACACTATCTGGAGCTGGCCTCTCATGATTAAACCTCTGGGAGTGAAGGTTCTGAAGGGCGTGAGGGACCTAAAGGTCCAGATGGTCCTCGTGGACCTCAAGGGCTCTCAGGTCCTGCAGCACCCACTCCCAAAGGCTCTGACGACCCATGACAAAAGGATGTGATAGAAGCCTTAGCTGCCTTATTCAATCAATTTTGGCCTTTAGCTTAGGGGTGCAAACTCCGATTGGATGGAGTCCACCTTGACCCTAGGATCTCGATTGAGGCACTGTCAGACGAAATGGACAACTTAAGCGCCTTCACCAAGCTTACCAGTAGTGCATATCTCATCTTGAACAAATTTATCAAGGGTTTAAAACCCTTTTGACCATCCTTGAGAGTCAGCTTTACCTTCAAGGCGCCGACATTCAATCCCTTAAAGAGCAGATTGCAAATAAGGCTTACGTTTTCTCCTTCAACCAAAACTGAGATGATATCCAAGAGGATCTTGAGGGCCTATGGTGATGGCTAGACCAGAAGGCCCCCCATGACTATGTGGAGACCAAGATCTCTGAGCTTACACCCATCCATGGTGTTAACACCCTCTCCACTCCTCATGTTACTAAATTTAAACCTAGTTTTTAAAAGGAAGTTCACCCCTGGCCACAAAAGCATTTCTCTCTTCCTGTATGCATATGAAAGTTATATGGAGGAGGCCACCGACATGTAGAAGGTGAATAATATCCACTCCTGCCTCAACAGCACTGCCTGGAAGATCATGACCCCCCATTTGAAGGAGTGCAACACCTGGGAACAGGCTTGTACGGATCTAATACAAGAAATTTGGCATCAATCAAATCCTTGCCAACCAAAAACAAGCGTTCATGGGTATCCAACTGTATAAAGTAGAAAGACTCATGGAGTTTTCCAGCCGTTTTTATTCCCAAGCATAACTCTTAGTGACTATCAATTGTATCACTTTAGATGATGCTATCACCGCTGTCATCTCTGCATTGGAATTCTACCATGAGGTTCAAATGCATATGATTGGACAAAAGAATGGGTTTACCTGTATCTGAAAACAAGGAAGCACTTAACAAGGTCCCTGCGTCAACCCTACGCTCTAAGGATACCTCTTCAGGCCTTTCTAACCATCCTTGAGTCCATATGGTCAAAAATCAGAAGAATTCTTGACATTGATGCATCTTTTGTAACAATTTTTTGACTCAGTGCCAAGACCTTCTGGAACCAACTTGCCAAAGGAGGCGGGAAAAGGGACGTCAGCATGAAAAATGAGGCGCTCCATGCTGACATCTCTACCACGCCTCAAGAATTCTCCATAACCTTAAACAAACCTGGAGCTATTGTACCTGGAGAAGAAGTTTTGGTATCCATTGATAATAAAAAAATTAACACTGCTTACTCTTCCTCTGATGACTCTCCCATGTTTCTCACGCTAATGCCCCAGTTTTGAAGTCTGGTTATCCACGTCACAGTTCAAGTTCATAAGATCCCAGTCCTCGCCATAGTCAACAGTGGCTCCCCTGTAAACGCCATATTGGCCAAGTTAATGAAGCGCATCAGGATTGCTCCAGATTTGCCCTACTATATGGAGTATGGCATGGATGTCCCACAATGCACCCAATCTATAGGGGCCTATTCCTCTCTACCCGTACAGTTTGGAAAGCTCGCTGTAAACACCCCCACTGTCGCACTAGATAACCCTATCTATGACCTGCTCCTCGAAACTCAGTTTCTTTGAGACTACTCAGAAGTAGTCCATTATGATTACGTCTTTCTATTCCTACTAGGGCATAGGGTCCCCCTGATCATCTAAAACCTCTCATTACTCTAAGATGGAAATCAAATCCTAAGCCTGTTTACTGAGAGTGAAGGCCAAATAAATTGACTCATATCACGTAAGGGGCTCTTGAGTCCAATTGCCCCTCCCTGCTGTTGATGGGCAAGAAGGCATGCCGATCTACTTACCTAGGGTGACTACAATACCTCCAAAGTACCAAGACAATTCCAACACGTGGGTCCATGTTAACATCCCCTATGGGTACCTACTGGAAATCTGAGACTTAGACAACCCATCCACAAAGGAAGTACTAATCTGCCCAGGTATTAAAGGCTCAGCTTACGCTGGATCCATATCAGTGTTGCTGGCTAACCTTACTTATAAATCCAAAATAGTAGATCCAACCAGTCCTGCCGCCTAAGTCCGCCTCCTACCAGCAAAGGCTGTTAACAATGTCTGAAGTTTTGGGAGCCTAATAGGCTTTGGCTTGGAAACGCCCCATTGGTGGGCCTGGTCAACACTAGTATCAGAAAGGACTTCTCATATGACCAATAACGCAAAGTTCAAGAGTTGTTAAAGAAGTGTTAAGACCTATTTTCAGCCTCAACCTATGACTTCATAAGAATAAATGGTGTCTTACATCATGTGGAGACTGGGGACGCTCCCTCTTCCAGTCACAACCTTACTGAAAGAGCAAGTTTGAAGAGGTCAAAGTGGCAATGGAGCTCAGATAACTACTCAACGATGGACTTTCTGTACCATTGTGCAGCCTTGGGCCTCTCCTCTTCTGCTGGTTTTCAGAAGGATGGCAGCCACCAGGTGGTGATGAACTACTGGACACTCTACTCCATCACCAAGAAGGACTATTATTCTCTTCCATAAATTGATTATTCTCTCCGTCTTCTCACTGAAACAGTACCTTTCTGAAATGGACCCTTCCAGCGTATATTGGCAAGTTGAGCTCGCCCTTGAAGTTTGAGCCAAGTGCGCTCTCATAGCTAACAAGGGACTATTTGAGCCCATAAGGATGTCCCAGGGCCTCTGTAACGCCCCAGACACTTTACAACGCTCCATGGACGGGATCCTTGGGTACTTGGAGCTTTTGTGTGTCCTTGTCTACCTAGATGACATTACTGTTTTTTACAAACCTTTAATGGACACATCAAGCATCTCAGGGAAGTCTTCAATCTACTTCAGAAGGCTTCTATAAAGCTTAAACCTTCAAAGTGCTCTTTCTTCCAATCAGAACTGGATTTTCTGGGATGCAAAGTTTCAAAGGATGGCATCCAGCCTATACCAGACAAAGTTGATGCCATAGAAATAATGTCGCTCCCCCAAGCTCAAAGAATATACAGGTGTTCCTAGGCATGATGGGCTTTTATATTTAGCTTATCCCCCAGTTTGCTGACCTAGACAAGCCGCTATTCTACCTCCTACAAAAGAATGTGCCGTTTGAGTGGCAGCCTGAACAAGGACAGGAATTTTATGCCTTGAGAACTGCTCTATGTACTAAACTCATTATAGTCCACTAGCAGTTTGACCAACCCTTTTTGTTGTTTACAGATAAAAGTAATGTTGCCGTTGGGGATATCCTAGCCCAGCACAACAAAAATCAAGTCAACCATCCCGTGGCTAATTTATTAAGACGCTGAGTAAAGTAAACGGAACTACAGTTTTATTGAGAGGTGCCTAGCTGCCTTGCTTGCCATCAAACATTTTTGGCCTTATCTCTATGGTACCCATTTTACAATTGTCACTGACCACTCCTTGCTCTGGTGGCTCCAGCAAATGAAGAACCTGGATGGCCGTTTAGCCATATGGGCCTTATGACTGCAGAGCTATGATTTCACCATTGTCCATTGTGTGGGAACAATTCACCAAAACGCTGACGGCCTTTCCAGGATGCCAATGCTAGCAGCTTTATCCCCAAGGAGGACCAGCTGTACGATCTGATAGGTTGGCCTGAGCGATGGGAGTTGGAAACTCCTGAGTCCAAGATGAGCTCCAAAGGATGACCTGAGACACTCAAATTAAGGATGGGTTGCTCTACATGAGGGTCAATAAGAAATGGCTCCCTTATGTCCGCCCTTCTTCCCAAAAAAATGTTATTATAGAGGGCCATTCTACTGTGGGACATGGGGCGGTTAAGAAGACTCAAGAATGGCTAAAGTCACAATGTTACTGGGACCGAATGATAAAGACCATCCAAGAGTTATTGGAGGCATGTATGACTTGCTGATCCCAAAACTGAGCCAATCCTCAATTTCAACACTTGATCATTGCCCCAATGGGGACCTTTAATGTCATTAGCATTGATGTGGTGGTCCCACTTCCCACTGGATTGCATGGCCATAAATATATTCACCTAGCCGTGGACCATCTAACCAAGTGGTTTGAAGCGATTTTGGTCCCAGCTGCCACCGCAAAAGCCACAGCCCACTTTCTTGGCTAATCCATTTTTCACCCAGCATGTGTGCCCCCAGACCTTAATTTTAGACAACGGGTTGAACTTCACCTCACATCTAGTACAAGAACTTACCTTGCTATCTGGCACTAACCAGAGTTTTGCCGCCCCTTACCACCCATCAATTAATGGGGCGGTAGAATGCGCTAATGGAACTCTTATCTCCATTTTATGTAAGATGGCCACCTCAAATCCTACTTGCTGGAACCACTATCTACCCAGCGCTTTGCTTTCCTATAGGATAAGCTACCACCAAGTCATCAAGATGTCCCCATTTGAATCCCTGTATAGGCATGCTCCCAGGCTACCAAGTAGCGTTCAGCCATTTCTTGAGACCTTCACACCTGAGAACTTCAAGTTAACTATGAGGGCTTTAGTCAATAAAATTGTTTGGCTTTAAGCCCTAGCCACACATGGCATTGTCACCACTACTGGAATAGAGAAATCCCAAAATATCTTGGTCAACCCTCCTTACTAATTTTCCAATTAGGTGATCTTGTTCTCTTCTCTATCATCATTGACCTGGAGGTTGACAGAATAAGCTTGACGTTCTTTGGTCTGGACCTTATAAGGTTTTTCATAAGGTGAAGTCAGAGTACTCCATTGCCAACGTCACCCAGGGAACTGTGGTTAATAGTGTGCGTGGCTGGTTCCTTCAGCCCTATACCCCCCTCTGACAGGATCTTGAGGTGGGCATTGTTGGGGATTTGAGATGAAAAAATTGAAATCCCTACTTCCAAATTGATCTGCAGTGAATCAACTTTCAATCCTATTCAAACTGAGCATTATCTTGATGGCACCAAACTCAAATTCAATCAGGAATCCACACACGTTTGAAAATAAATGGAGATGACTCCATGAATCTTGTCCCCACTTCCTGAATCACAAGAGGTGTGGCCTCCACCGCTATGGTCATAATGGTGATGAAGTACAATGAGGGTGCCTCCCAGGCGGTCAATCTGGAAGACCATGAGAGATCCTGAGCGGATAGGCCATGAAGATCCTTGAGGCACCGTTCCCTACGCACCCTATAAATATTGATACATTTTAATCTAATAATGTAGTTTATATTCAGTCCATCCCTACGTTTTTTGACCTCTTTGCTTATTTTAAGCTTCAAGCCCACCTTCAAACTTGGCAAATGTCTAGAGAACTTTAACGCTGACAATACCAAACACAGTTATGGAAGAATTAATATTCTTTCCGCTGACTTTGATATGAATTAGCCTGATCAGGTCAGATCTGAGTTGGTATCAGAAAAAAGTTTGGTATGTCAATCTTCTAAAATCAAATCGTGACATGTTTTTGATGGTAGTGCGCTTAGTTTCAGTTTCCCATTATGCAAGCATATAGGCAGCAGTCCCCAACAGGTACTTCTGTCACTCCATTGTTTTTTCTTTAAAATCATTTTGTGTTTAAGCAAGAATCTTAAAAATTTACAAACTTATTGGTGAGTTAAATAGTTCCGTTGAAAACTCAGTGGTGATGATTTCTTAATGTGGAAATCTTTGACTAGTCTTGCGGTTTCCTTTTTCATTTTCCATCTGGCAATATGGATAGCTGTAACAAAGGTATTCTGGCTGTGGTGCTGTGTGTTTACTCAGCTGGAGTTCCATGCCAGTCTTATAATTATCAGCACGCTCCATGACATAATGTAGTAACCCACATTTTTATACTTCCTCATCCTGGCTTATAGGTGGAGTGCTTCATTGGTTAAGTTGTATATATGGAAAGTTTACCTGTTGGATAGAGTGATTTATGATGCAAGGTTGGACCATTCAGTGAACAGCAGCTTTTATGCTGGGGGTTGGACATCTTTGTCAGCCCAAACACCATTGGGGCCTACCCCCAGGTTGGGTGGAGGGGGACCTGGGGTTTCCTCTGTCTCTTGTTGAGGTGGCCAGGCACAAGTTGCAATCGTGGGGGTGTTGTTTGTTCCTAGGGTTGCTGATCTGCCCCCTCCTCTCACTAGTGAGGGTTCTGATGCTAGTATTATTACAGTCACCACTGCTGCTTCAGGAGAGCAGGTGTACATGAATCTGCTCATACCCTGGTTGTCCCAAAGAGGTGGTAAAAATTTGGGTCTGTTAAGATGGTGGTAGAAATGACCTCAGCTCCAGTGAAGGGACCGGGGAGGGTTCAGCAGATATTTCTTCTCTCCTGAGTGAGTCTCACACCTTGGCAAAGAAACATAATCAGGCTTACTTTTTGTTGCAAGTCAAATCCAGTTGGGAGATCATGTGGCCTCTATTGAGGCTCTTGTTGACACAGGAGCTACCAGAAACTTTATGAGTTTTCTGGTTGCTCAAGGGTTGGATCTTGATCTGAACATAAAGTCCTCAGTCTTAAGTGTGTCATCAGCTCAATGACCTGTTACCCAGTGCAGCGCCCAGTACCATTCTTAGTAGTTTTGTTAGCTGCTGCGATCAGTTTACTGTAGTACCAGATATTTTATTTCCCATCATCATGGGGGTTGTTTGGTTGCAGCAGAAACATGTTCATATTAGCTTAAAGCCAACCTTTTGTTATTCAAGAATTTTCACATGAGAGGCAAGATTCTGCTGATTGGTTTGTTCTCTCCTGCAGGTATGGTAGGTTCAATTGCTTCAACTCCATCCCTCAAAGCACTTCCAGCAGATTTCCCTCTTAACTTGGCCCAGTTCCAGGACATTCTAATATGGAAAAATCCAAACATCTTCCTGCCCACTCTGAGTATCGTTTAGCCCTCTAGATGACAGTAAATGTCATCAACATCAACTGTCCTCTATACCCTTATGCAGATCAGGAGGACAAGGCCCTGGAGTGTGGTTAAATGATATGCTCATGAAAGGGTAAGTGTTTAAGAAGACCTCACCAATTGCCTCTCCCATAGTGTTTGCTCAGAAGGCTGATGGCACCTTGCAGTCATGTGTAGACTATGGGCATCTTAACAACATAACCATTCATGATCCCTACCCCCTTCCCCTCAAGCAGACAATTAACCATGTGATTGCAAAATCCTGAGTGTCTTTAAAGCTTGAACTTGTGAATGCATTAAACTAGATATAGGTGGCGGAAGTGCAGGAGTAGCTTATAATGATTTGTACCAAAAGAGGAATCTTCCAGTTTTTCATACTTCCTTTTGGGTTAGAAAACGCTCTGGCCACATTTCAGAAGATGATTGTGATGTGCTGGGTGGCCTTCAGTTCTCTTGTGCAGTGGCATATATTGATGATATTCTCATGCATTACTCCACTCCAAGCAGCATGAGAAGGACCTGGAGGCAGCGTTGGCTGCATTGCACAAGGCTGACCTTTATGTGAAGCCCTCCAAGTGTGAGTTTTACAAAACCAAGGTTATCTTCCTTGGTAACATGGTTCTGAAGGACGGGTATGCCATTCCCCTCAGCAAGCTAGAGACAATACTTGAGAGTCCCACTCCTATGACCCAGAAGAAGTAGTGGAGCTTCTTGGGCATGATCATGGAAATTCTCTCCCATCCTCTCATAGCTGACCACGCCGCTGCACCCCCTGACTGGAAATACACCATTTTGCTGGATGGAGGAGTTCCATCAGGCAATTAAGCCATCAAGAAGGTCTTTATAGCGCCTCTCATTCTAAAGCATGTGGATCCTACCAATCCATTTATTGTAGCATGTGATGCCTCATCCACCGCTGTGGGGGCAGTATTACTGCAAGAGAACAATGGTTTGGAGCACTTGGTTGCATATTTTTCTCAAAAGTTTGCTTCATCCAAACAGTCCTGGAACATCTATGATAAGTAGTTGGCCACTGTTTTCTGGTCTCTTATCCACTGGTGGTACCTTCTCCATGGCACACAGCATGAGGTTACTGTTTGGACTGACCATCAGGCCCTTAAGTATTTTTGAAAGCCACAAAGATGGCGCATTGTCAGGCCTGGACATATCATGACCTCTGCAGACAATTTTATTATGTGTTGATAAAGTGTTCATTAAGCATTTTTCTGACTTTTTGAGTCAAAACCCTGCATTGAGTCTGATGGAGGCAGATGAGAAGGAGCTAACAGTGATTCCTTAGGCCCAAGTTATTTCCATTGCTCCTCCCACAATTTCAACAGTGGATTAGGCCTCAGATGCACCTCTGGTCATTTGGGTATTGGCGGGTCAGATGGCCTGTATGGAGGGCCTGGAGTTGTTGGACAAGATTGCACTGCCAAAGCATAAGTGGTCTCATTATTTGTTGGCAGAGAGAAGAATCATTTTCAGTCAAGACTGTAGGTGCCACCTCAACTCCGCAATGAAGTAATCTGGGCTAATCTTGAACCTCTGGTGGTGGTTCATCCAGGCAATAAGAAACGCCTCGTCTTGGTGAAGCAAACGTACAACTGGCCAGGGATCTTTAAGTACATTACAACATGGATTGCTAGTTTCATAATGTGTGCACAGGTGAGATCTGACTGCTTCAGACAGAATAGCCTTCTACATCCCTTGCGGCAGGCTAAGGGTCCATGTACTTCAGTATCTGTTGATTTCATTGTTGAGCTCTCTAGCTCCAACGGGTATAATATGATTATTATTATTGTATAAAATTTACCAAGTTTGCTTTGTATATCTCCTGCTCATACACTATTACATATGAGGAAACTGCCCGCCTCTTTGTGCAGCATGTCTTCTCAAAGTCTGTGTTTCCATGGGAAATTGGGAGTGACAGGTGGCCACATTTACAGCACGCTTCTGGACAGCCCTTCTGACCATCTTGAAAATTTAGCCGTGCCACTCCACTGTATAGAAACCCCAGTCAGACGGTCAAACAGAGTGGTTCAAACAGATCCTCAAACGATCTCTGGTGTTATGCCACTGCTGTGCAGGATACTTGGGCAGACAACCTTCCATTGGCATCATTTGCTTACAATAATGCCTTTCACACCTCCACTGGGTTTTTGCCTTACAAGGCCACTTTGAGGTATAACCCCCATATTCCCCTGGACCATGCCTTCGCCCTGAGGTCCCTGTAGCAACGGAACATGCACAGCAGATCTAGAGCACTCAATTCCTGGTCTAGGAGCATCTGACCAAAGTCATCAGTGATTACAAGCAGTTTGCAGATCATAAATTCCTTCCCACTCATGAGATCATGGCGGGTTCTTTAGTCATGCTCAATACCTGCTACCTGTATATGAAGGTGCCCTCTTTTAAGTTCTCAAGCAAGTGGTCAGATCTTCATGAGGTGGTAGAGGATTTGGGTAATGATACTTTTTGGTTGGCACCCCCTGCTCACTGAAAACAGCACCCTGTCTTCCACGCTTCCCAACTATCTCCGTTTAAAGGCATGCCACCTGTGGATCCTGAGCCAGTGGTGATCAAATACTTGAAGAAAGTGGAGGTGGATGACATTCTTGTGTCTAATCACTCATGTTGCTCACATCACTCAGCGCAGTATCTGGTGGTATGTAAGAGCTTCCTCTAATATGAGAATAGCTGGTTCATTGCTTGCAATTGTGCTAATTGTCATTAGTTGTGTGGAAGCCTTCCACAAGCACATCCAAATGCTCCTCATCATCCCCAGAAGGTTGCCTTCATCCTAGCGATTAAGCTTTCCAGGTGCACAAAAATGTTGCACTAGCCCAATTTTCTGGTGGCAGTGCTCTCCTGTCCCAATTTGGAAAGGGTAATGTAAGCCTTGGGGAATAACCCCTGCGGCTGGACTGGGAGAAATTTCAATTCTGAACTAAAAATAAAAAAAGCTGGCATCCGTTCCTCTTGTTGCCTTGGATGATTTAGCTATTTGGTAGATGATAGGTGGGTAATGGCATATCCTCTGCAGATTGCACCTATTCTATCCATGTTTATCACCAAAGAGGTTTTTGGGTAAAATTCTGGAGCTATGACAGGAGGTTGTAAAGGGTAGAATCCATTTCCAGTAGAAAAGGTGGTTAGCGCATGTATCCAGGAGGGGGTATCTACAGGTTCAAGTTCCACTGAAGGGGTCAAGTTATATTCTTCCAAAGAGAGTAAGTCACTTTATACTGAAATTAAGGCCCACAAGTTAGTTTAAGGCTCAAAATATTACATCTGCCAGTTTTCTCCTAAATTGTGCAAATGAGCTCATCCCTGACAGTTACAGGCATATTCAATCCTTTTCTTATCTAATGGAGCTGGTCATATGTGGCCTGGCTGGTGAGTGCAGCCTGCCACCCACCAGAGCTTTCATTGTCATTGTGCAAGTGCAGTCATGGTGGAATGAATATTCTTGCCACCAACTTCAATGCAAATCTATCTGATCAGGTCATATCTGAGTTTTTATTGGAAAACAGTTTGAGATGCTGATCCACCATAATCAAATTATAAAATGTTCTTGATGGCATTGTACTTACTTTTAGTTTCCCATTGGGTGAGCATTTAGGTAGCAATACCCAACAGGTACTTCAGTCACTTAAATTTTTCTCTTTCCCAACATTCTAGGCTTAAATAAAGTTTTTAAAAATTTTCAAATTTATTGGTGAGTTGAAGGGTTTTGTTGAATACTTATTGGTGGTGTTTTCCTATTGTGAAAATTCCTGGCTTGTCCTCATGGCAGCCTTTTTGTTTTCCATCTGGCAATATGAATGTCTGTACAAAAGTATTCTTGATGAGGTCCTAGTGTTCACTTATCTGGAGTTCCAGGCCAGTCTTATTATCATCAGCATGCTCCATGACAAACTTGTTTGGAGTTATGACAGGGTTTTCAGAAAGTGGTGCATCTTTGTGAAGAATGCTTGGTGATAGAGGACAGCAGCATATGAAACATTTACAACACCTTTGACTGTAGGGTTATAGTTTGTGTATTAAATATTACCCTGAAAGCAATATCTGGGACCCTGAGCATGGCAGAATCTGAACTTTCATTTGGATGTTCAAGGTGGGAATTTGTATGCTGATGCAACCTGGGCTTCCAGAGGATCAAGGTGACTCTCCTATGGTGTAAGTTTTCATATGTTGAGGTGACAAATAGGTCCTTGGGAGCCCTATTTGTTACAGTTGGAAAATGAAATTTAAAGCTGAGGAGGTCATGGAGTTCAATACCCTAATTATATGGATATGTGTTGAGGGTTGAATCTCAGGATGGTAAAGCTCAGGAGTGATCAGGATTCTGATTTAGAAATTCTAGATTAACAATAATATATAATATGCCTAAATTTTGGAGGAAAAATTAGTTCCAGGTTACCAAGTTTTTATATGGCGGTCAAACTGTTGCAGCTCAGAGTAGACTGAGATTACTCCATCTTTCACAAGATATACATTGGCTTCAGACAATAACAAGCAATACAGGATAGGCACTGTTTGAGAGAGGTCAGGTATTATGAGACAAGGGTAGTCATAATGCTCTAACAACTTTTTTGTATAGGAATTTACTTTGGCTCTACCTTGGTGTTGTCAAGGTAGGGTGCATTTGAAAGATTTTATGATAAATGTAACGCTGAAGGAAGTGAAACAGAAGATAACAGAGATGTGAAATACCACTCTTTAGTGTGTGTCATTCCATGTTAAAGAGATGAACATCTACAGGTCCATTTAGATTTATTTCAAAATTTTTGTATAGAAAAAGGGGTAAGATCATATTAATCTTTATTCAATTAATTGGGAAGTTTGCGTTGAATGTGGGAAAACATGAGGGATAATCTTGCTTTATATATTATTTACCTGTAATAGGGAATCTTAGCAATTCAATTCAAAAATGAAAGCTATATTATGGCTGCTGCATTATAGATTATATGCATACAAGTGTAACATAAAACTAAGTCATATTTTTTGATTAAAGATTATAACCTTTATTTTTATTGGATCAGGAAAGTATTTGAGACAATTTTTGAATAATTGTGACTGATATTAGACAGTGAGATTAAAGGCTTGATTTACTTGGAATCATATTTTATAAACTAAGATGGACATATAATTGGTATCATTGATAAAATAAGAATTAGGTAGTCTGATAGTCATAAGTCTTAGATTTCCAGAGGATCCTTTATAGATCTCTGAGAGGTATGACTATAAGGTATACAAAACTTAGCAAAACTAAGTTTTTTATATGTATCAGGATGAGGCTATGCTTTTATATTCAATTATGTCAAACATGCCCTAACATTAGACCAACTTTTATTGTTATAAGTTAAAAACTTAAAGATAATGGGTTTTCAAAGCTTTAATCTTTAAAATTATTAAAGCTTTCAAGGTTGCACTTGATATGTTTTCTAAACTATGATAATTAATTTGGAGTCTGAACTTAGATCAATTAATAAACTTCTAATGCTTTATATATAAAAGGGAGTATAATATTTTCAGTATAAAAAGTATCTATAAAGATAAAACATAATATATAATCTAAATGTTTAGTGTATTAAGTTGCTGTTAAATAAAAGTAAATATTTATTACTGCCTATAGATTGATTTAAGTCAGTACTGGTTACAAGCATGGAAATATAAGCTTGAGCCTTTTTAAGCTTTATCAAAAGTCTAGTGCTTAAAAATATAATGAGGATCAAAATGATTTTTTTAAAAGTTTTATTCTGTACTATATATAAATAAACCAAATAAACTACCTAAAATAGGGCATTAAACTTGCTTATGTAGCTATCAGATCTAGATTGCAGGTTTTTTTTTTTAGTACTAGATAGATTGCAGGTTTTATCTCACCATTTTTCTATGATCTTAACAATCTTACAGAGTTGTTTTTTAGTACTAGATAGTCCAATCTTACAGAGTTGTTCACCTTTTCAACATCTGAAAATTGCGGTTTCATGTTGAGCTAATTTTATTTGGACTAAAATATAGTCTAAGCTTAACTGGATATTAAGCTTTATTCTTTACTTTCTGGTGTGCCCATAAAAATTTTTATTTGCTTAACTTAACCCCAATGTAAAGTTTAATTGTATTTGCTGATTACTTCTTATTAACCCTTTCAATGATTCGACGCATATATGCATCCAAAAAATGGGGGAGGTGATGTAAATCTAAAAACGCATATATGCGTCCAATAAAAATGAGATTTATATAGCTTTATTTTGAAATTTATTGAATATTCATGTTATGACAAGGGCCAAAATAGGCTTAAAACTTTTTTTGGAAAAAAAGAACCTCCTTTAAAAGAAGCTCTAAAAAGTATAAAATAATCGAGAAATTAAGCCTACTCAATAAAACCCTTATTGAAGTCAGTGCCATATTTTAAACTGAATTATAGAATTTTGCTCACAAATACAAATTATATCTTATGTCTGGATTGTGTCCAAGTGTAAACTATAAGCAACTTAGAATAAATAGTACTGAGTATATAAATTATAAATAACTATTAGATCCGTTAAAATATGGCGCCGACTTCAAAAAAGGGTTTTATTGAGTAGGCTTAATTTCTCGATTATTTCATACTTTTTAGAGCTTTTTTTAAAGGAGGTTCTTTTTTTCCCAAAAACCTTTATTCCCATCTCTTTTCACCTAAAAAATTAGTGTATTTTTAAAGTGGCTCTTTTTCCTACTTTTATTAAATATTACTATCTCTATATATTGTTTTTGCCCCTAACTATTTCTCTATAAAATTAAAACTTATTGTATATCTATTATATATAGTATCTTATAAACAAATATAATAATAATTTATTTTATTAAATTTAGATGATTTTATTGGTCATCATATGCTGAATTTACTGATTGCCATCTACAGTAATTCATTTTATTAGATTTGGTTGCTTTTATTAGTCAATCTATGTAAATTTATTGATCGTTATCTAAAATAATTCATTTTATCAAATTTAGATGAGTTTATTGGTCAAATTATGCAAAAACGATAGCTATCTATAATGATTTAAGCTCGTCCCACTGAGCTCATACTACCTGAATTTTGAACATACCCCCCAGCCATAGGAGATATCAAATGTGCAACGAAGCTATCGCTTCAACCGATTCCGGAAAAACGTTTATCCGGTGTTGTATTAGTCCCACAAGTACCCATCGCTTCCGAATCCATTTTGATATATTTACTAAATTAATGGGCAGATACTTGTCCAATACTTACAAAAGTAAAATGGGACCTAAGTTGGAGCATCCTCAATTTTTGGAGAAGATGATCATCCAAATCGGTCCAGTATTTTCAGAGTTATGCGCGAACAAACAGAAAAAAAAAAAAAAACATACAGGTCGAATTAACCTCCTTCTTTTTCAAAGTCGGTTAAAAAGAGTGAACATCTGCTAAGAAATTCGTGCCAAATTTAAGGTCAAAAAACGGATGATTTTTTTTGAAAATCAGTGAAAGGGTTCAAAGGTCTAAATTAAAATATAAAGCTTTTAGCCTTATAAATTAGAAGCATATTGTTATATTTGGTTCTCTTGGTTTTTACAAATGAAATGCACAATAATAATTGAAATTAATTCCATAAAACAATTCCTAATCTTTAAGTATATGTGTCAACTTTTATTATACCTTAGTCTGAATATATATTTTACTTGAATTAATAAATATAACTATATAAATTTGCTTAGACTTACAACTTAGAAGTTCATGTGCTCTAATATATCTTATAATATTTAAAGAGTTGTGTAGTTTTTAATCATTCTAAGCCTACATCTCTGATAGTACAAGTAATATAGTGCTTGTTAAAGATTACTTTACTTTAATAAATAATGTATACTGATTTTTTATAATACTAATTTAATGTTTTACCTTCATACATGAAAATTTCAATACATACAATCATACGCAGCTCTTTAATTCTAGCTTAATGACTTTAACGTTTAGATTTAGCTAAAAGTGGTAGTCTAAAGCGTTAGTTAAATTCTAGTACAGCTATTGTTAGCAATAATTGCAAAAATTTACTAGCAATATTATTCGCTCTCATACCTAATTTGTTCCCTGTATTGTAAGATATAATATTCCAGTTAGTTTCACTAGTAAAACTAGCAAATTATAGGGAGCCATAAACTATATAGTTGGCTAAATTATGCAGTTAATCTCCAAACAAAATTATTATATTATATTTTAGATTGACCAAAGTCACCAAGATAATTAATTAGAAACAGCTCTGACAGATTTTATCTAAAAACTGCATTCTCAAGTTGCACAACTATCCCCACCTTTATCTAATTCTTGCTTGCGAATTTCAATCTTGCCAAACGAGAAAGTTAAAGTGCTGCAGCTAGCTATACTCGAACATGCAGTTACCGATTTAGCAAACGTGCAGTTCAGTTTTCAGCCCTTATTGTACTACCAAATTTACACGCATCTAATAACGAGGGCAGGTAAAGGGCAAATTTCCTTGCCGGTTATCATAGCTTGACAAAAAAGCATCTGAAAATGGATAAAATTGAGTTATGCATAATAAAGTTCATTTCAAACACACACCATCTAATTTGACAAATTAGCTGAATTAAAAAACAATAATTTTCAAAGTTTCAGTGAGAATTAGTTGCTTCCCAAAGACGCAAAATGCTCTGTGCAGCAAACGTCTTTCGTCACCCGCAGATGTCCGATTTTTATTGGTGAGTTTAAGCAACCCCCTAAAGTTGTTCAAAGTCTTATTATAAACATTAATGAAAAGTTATTCACGTTTAATAACAAAATAGTGCTTTAAACATGAACAGGGCAATACGTCGACGGAATTCAAATTTTAATTTGGTTTTAAGATATCAAACAAAATTGCCAACATACGGCTTAGATTATCTATCTTTTTGCCAAATAATGTTTAAAAATGTTAAGCCTGCATCAACCCTTAAAGTGAATTTACTATAAAAAGTCTTACAAAGTATTTCTCTAAAAACACATATTGTGAACTTGAACTCTATTAGAACTAGTTTTAAAATAAGAGAAAATTTTGTATCGTGTAAATTAATATCCCGACAAAAAAATTAAGCACAACCGCGCACCAAGGAAGTTAAAGCGGTTAGGTTATATTTATGTAGTTGTTAAAAACGAGGCTAGTTGAGCAATGTATTACTAATTTAGTCAGGTAGAAGATTTTGATTTTCCTTTTTCAGCTTGAATCTCTTCAGCTTCCTCATTGTAAGGAGGGGGCATATCTGCAGAAGGATCATTACTCTCAACCAAAAGAGGTTCCACAGACTGAGGCGGAACCTTACCAGCAGCAGCCTTTTTGGAAGGCTTGACTTTGGGCTTTTTGGGCGGAGGAGGAAGATCCCAAGCATAAAGTGGAACAAACGACTCAAAGAAGCCAACATCTTCGTAGAGATTGGGGAACAACCAGATACCCGGAGAGTAGAAAATTTTGGTGAAAATATAAAGGATGAACCGAACAATGGTGGTGACAAAAAGGAAGCCAATGAAACCCAATCCTGCCATAGACACATACCACGCTCCGTTACGCATGAATGCCGGCCAAAGAGGGAAGAGAACCCCAGCAAAAATTCCAACCAAAACTAGAATGCCCATTAAATAATTCTTCAGCTGGGATCCCTGATACAGCCAGACATAATAGGAATTCTCATCGTAGGTATCACTTTGGATGAAACTAAGCGCCTTGGTCTGATCATTTTTTGCTACAAGGAATGACCAAATGATGCTTAACGAGTGACCTTAAAATTTCTGCCGCAGCCTCCCGCGTTTCAGGGCAGGCACGATTACCAGTTGCATAAGCTGGTTTACGAATCGCATTGATACCACTCTTTCCTTCAAAGATGAGAAAAGAAAAATAGGAAATAAGATACCTTTGAAATAGATTACTCTTTGGCCGTTCAGTTTTCCTTGGCGAGCACGAAGTCCAGATTTCTTAGCATCAAGTAGAAAATTAGCGAGTTCGATGACTTCCTTAGGAGGAGCATCTTTTGCAGAACTCATATCTGATAAAAAACCCAAATTTATTAGTTGAGTTGTTTGTGTAAAGTTAACCCTTTTAAAAACTCAAATAGCTTAGTAAGAGCAAAAGGAAAAATGCTACCAGAGAATACAAATAACTGAGTAACTTCAAAAGTACATAAACAGTCTAGTGAAGAAATAATAAATAAAGCAACAATTATGCATCACAAAAGAAAAGTAATGACTTAAAATTTCATATTGTTTGTATCAGTCATCTTATAAAAGAGTGAAATCAATTAATAGTAAAAAGTAATTTATTATAAAAAACAAATTTGAGGGTAAATTTAACAAATTCAATGCCATAGTATTGCAGTTTCTAGAAACAGTAAATTCACTACTCGAAATACCTAGTAAATCAACTTATTCAAATTTTAGAGAAAGAAAAAGTTTTAGTTAGAGCCTCTATAGAATTTGAGTGGGAAGCAATGGTTGTTAATCCGCAAAAGTAAAGATGCAAGCTGAATCAGCTCAAAGGTAGCTGTGGCTATATCAGCTTAAGTTATAGGGTAAATTTGGTAATTTGATATTTCATAGTGCATATAGCATTGGTAAACGTGGCACAAGCTATGAGAATTGCCAACAGTTTCCAATGGATTAGAATTCTTATTTAACTTGATATATGAAAACTGAAGCTTTTCTATGAGTACTTTAGATATTGTTTCCAATTCAGTATGTTTACCACAGTATAATATTATACTTATTTTTTTCATTTAAGCTTAATTTGAATGTAGATAAAAATAGTTTATTACTAGATTCCCTAACTTTAACTATATACAAATCAGCTCTAACTGCCTAGATATATATATATATAGCTTGAAATTCTCACTAAAAAGTTCAACTTCTATAAATATACTTTTACTATTAAACAGATTCTTATATAATATTTTATAATAAAAGTAATTGAGGTGGGTTGACATTGGGAAAAATATACCACCCCAATATTTTTTTAGCCAGCACAGGTTTTGAACTTGTGTTGAACAAAACCTGCACTAGAGTGGAAGCAGGAATTGCCCTGCCAGGCTAACCACCCTAAATAGCTATATATAGAAAATTGATATTTGGTAAGGCTCAGCTTGATACTATGAAAATACATTGGACTGAATAAGCCCAAAATACCCTGAGATGAAATCCAAAGTTGCCAAAGCAAGGGATCATTGAAATGCCAGGTGATCACTACATTAGGTGACACAGATATAAATTAAGATGTCCCTCAAAAGGGTAAAATCAAGAATATTCTCAATGATCAACCTAAGTGATACTAAATCCTATCCAATCTTAGTTCATTCAAAATACTTTTTTTATCTATCAAAATATGCTATAGAAATATTTTTATATATGGATGCATTGCCTGACCAAGAGCCTCCTATCTAGAGCTTCTCCTCTACTAAGTTTATATAACCTTTCCATATATGGTTTATATTGTTATATGTAACATGAAAATTCCCTATTTTTTACTAAAATAAAGTTACATCATTGTAGATATACTCTTCAAAGTACCTCAGCTTCAAAAAAATCTTTTTGACAATCTAATTATATGATAGATACTCTAGCTAAAGGTATTTAAGCATATCTTTGCACCTTCAAAAATAAATAAAATACTTGTGAGTTTTAGACTTCTATAAGTATTGTCTGTTGGCTTTCTTTAGTATAGCACCATTGAGCCAAGAAAAAAACAGAAAATTTATAAGTGGGATTCACCAACCAACATTAGCAATAGTTTTATAAAATATGGAATCATGAGATATCAATGGGCACTAACTTTGTGTGATAGTATGGGGTTAAGTGTAATTTACAAGAAACACTCTCAAATCCTAGAGCAAACTTTGCTGCTGTTTTATGACTGGAAAGGTGATCCACCTTGAAGTAAGAAAAACAAACATATTAATCTGTTATATGCATATGGGGTCATTCCAGTAAAGTAACATCAGACTTGTTGGCATTCTAGAAATCCACCTGATAGAACTAAATAATGTTAATTGGTTCTCTTAAGGGCATGGAGGCCAATGGCGTTAGTTCCAAAGATCATTGTATCATAGAAACTGGCCTTACTTTAAAATTTTTCTGAATATTTATATGATAAATTCCATGCAATATGGCAGAAAAGTAGAACTGAACCCCATGTTGCACCTGGGATATTAACCTCTGATAATAGTCAAATTCAGGTACTGATTGCCACCCTATTGTATAGTCTGATACAGATAAAACACAATTAAATAGTTGTCTATACCCACTTAATTCTACTATGGAGCATTTATTCTTCCATGAATTTGGTAATCTGAACAGGATGGGATTACCAGATGACATAAACTCCAAGGCGATTTTTTCTTTATTAGATCAAGAAGAATAGACAAGGATCTCAGAGGAACAGAAGGATCAAGCCCTTAATTACTTAAAAATATTTCAGGGTTTTTGTACAATATTTTATGACCTCAGTTGCACCAATAATATAGTTTATAAGGTCAACGTTGGGGATCAGCTAAAAATTTGTATCTGGCCAATTAGATGGTCACAAAAAAGTGAGACCATAGATGCCAATGAAGTCAGAAAACTACTCACTTATGGGTTATTAGTTTTGACTTCAAGCTCTTGAGCAAGTCCAATTTTATTTGTAGAAAAGAAAGATGAACATAACTGAGTTGTCATAGATTATTGGCATCTGAACAAAACAATGAAATAGGGCACATACACGCTGTCATGGATAGATGATGCTCTGAATTGCCTAGGGGGGCTCAATTCTTTTCTGCATAGGATCTTATATCTGGGTACTGGAAAATTGACTTATCTAAGGAGGATCAAGAAAAACGTTAATCATTACTGGCCAAGGACTACATCAACCAATGCAGATGCCTCAAGGTTTTTGCAATGCACCAGCTTTATATCAACAAGCAATGGATGTATGTTAAGATCTCTAGAATTGTCATGCATTCTTTCCTATCTAGACATTATCAATGTTTTTAGTCCACCTTTACAGATCACCTTAAACATTTGGAAAAAATGGAAAAAATTAATGGCATCAAACTTGAAGATAAACCCTCATAAATGTCACTTCTTTAGAAGAAGATTAGATATGTAGGTTTTATTGTAGACGCCAATGGACTACGCTCTCAAAAATCTAAAGTTAAGACATTTTGGACCATGTCACAACTAAAAACGTTTGAGATGTGCAAGTATTTTTAGGATTGATCAGCTATTATCACCAGTTCATTAGGAACTTTGCTCCATCTTTAAACAATCCTTTCAGCTTTTAAAGTATCTTAAGAAGGCTTTGCATGGATTAAGAAAGCCCAGAACTCTTTTGATGCACTTATAATGTATCCAATGGTGGAACTGATACTGTGGTATCCAGTTTTGATCAGATGTTCATAATCCAAAAAGATGATCCTTAATGGCAGTTGGTGCCATGTTAAGTCAGGTAGACAAAGCCAGCAATAAACACCCTGTAGCATATGCAAGCTGTACTCTGAACAAGGAGGAGCAAAACTAGAACATGACATAGTGGGAATGCCTTTCAATAATATACACATGTAAACAGTTCGAAGTATGCATCCATGGAATCCATTTTATAGTGGTGATGTCAGGAGAGTGTCTATAGCTCTCCAGTTCCTAGTGAGGTGGTGCTTTGAGCAATGTTACAACACCAGGGAACTTGTTGTCAGAATTAAGGTGAGAATAGCCCCGCAGAGGGTGCTGGAGCTAAAGTAAAAAAGGACAAGGGTGTGCAAATTGATATTTGTTGATAGGTAGCAAACAAATGACAAGACTTGGGTGGACTCCAACGGGGTGTCCATATCTGAGATGAGCTCAGGGCTGGAACGCCTGGGTGCCTCAGTTTGGAGGAGACCATGGCAGCCCAGCGTTGCTCAAGATGTGGTTGTAAATTTAGTGAAGATAAAGAAGCTGGCGTTGTTTGAGACCTCCTTGAAGAGGTCTGCGCACAGGTTCACCCAAGTTAACATAAAAAGGAAAACATAAACTGACAGGATTTTATTGGAAAAGAATATGACCAATGTGGAAAGTTGGTCTCAAGGAAATATATAAATTAAGCGGGGAAATCATCCTTTAATGAAAGTGATGCTAAGCCTAGGTGCACCAATAAGCACACTCTTCCATCTAGCATGGTACTATACTTCAAAGTTGACCAAACTTGAGTGATTGATTAAGGTTGAGGCTGACCCAAGTTAAAATTTCATAAATTGAATGGATTCCAAACTCCCATTCACCAAGTGACCAAATAGAACCATCATTGTTTAAATGGTAACTTGTCTATTTTAAATCCAAAGCCATAAAAAATTGGAAGTACCATTTACCAAATGGTAAAAGCTTAAGAGCATGATAATGTCTTTCAGCCACCAGCTAAACGCAACATTTTCTATGATTACTGACTTACTGATTGTTTTTTTTGCGCAAATACTATCATGTTTCTATATAACTAATAATTAATATATAACAATTATTATCATGTTAATATATTTATTATATAATAGACATTATCATGTTAAATGTGTGTCATTCTACTATATATCACCTCTCACAAGTAGCTCTACTATTAGTTGCAGCCATAGTGATGATGATGTCACAGTGTCACACGTTACCCATAAGATTCAAATGATGTCCAGATAAAAGACATTTTCATGTCAAAGTCACTCAATGGTGACGTCACGTAATGATGACATAACAGCGTGATGATGAAGTAACAGCATGATGGTAACAGAAAGTGTGGAATCATGTCCAGCTAAAAGACATTATCAATTCAAAAGGGCTAAGAGTTATGCACTTCAACTGTACTAACATGGGCATATATGGCCTGCACCCAGCGTTAATCCAAGGTGTGCTTTAGATCAAGAAGGTCCTGCAACTTGACCTTTTGGGCCTCCTGGCGCCCAGCCATGTCTTGGCTGTTGGTACCCTCAATTTAATCATGTAAACATGACAGGTGACAGATCATTTCTTGATGAGATTGTAATGCCTCAGGGGCCAGTCATCAATCTTGAAAGGGGTGTGCACCCCTTTAGAGCCAAAAAAGATTCAAGTTCCAAGGTCCTCACTCTAACACTAATTTCTGACCTAGTGCATACCTTTGATGGAGATGGGTGGCTGCTGCCCCATGTCAGGGACTGATACTACTTTATCCCAGTTTGTCATAGCAAGCCGTGAACCTGCTAACCCTGAGCTAAAGGCCCAGTATAACAAAGGGGAAATGCGTACCATGTAGAGAATGGCAAGGGCAATTGGGCGGTTTAACCCTAAAGAAAGAAGGATTGCTTCAACCACTCCCATTCCTGTTAAAGCTAGTACACCAGCTATGTTTGGACGTGGAAGTAATGGAAGAGGGATTTGTTCTGGTATAGGTGTTTCTGCACCCATGGTTATAGGTTTTATGGAATAATTGGTTAGACTGTATAGCTGGTTAACTATACGGTATATGGAACTGTTATAATGAAAATATGTTTTTAAAAGTTTAGCATATAATGATAATTTATTGACCGCAAATACTAACCATCTGAATAGTCTAGTTTTATATCCCATCCAACTTACTGGACTTTCCTAAGCTTAGTTGATTACTTGAATGGTGTACTATAATTCTTTTGAGCTTATGGGATTGCGCCTTGCATGTGATTTTGAAAACAGTAGGAATCGTCTCAGTCTCATTGTAAATTCATTTTGGTGCAATTAATTGACTCAATATCATTGCAATTAGGGTAAATTTAAGCGATCAACTAAACAAAACTCATTGCAATCATTATTTGATATGCAAATAATTGATCTAACTTCAGCACAAATTCTCTTGATATGAAGAGGTGTATTTGAAATCTCAGGTTTTCCTCTAATGTCAGGCTTTATCCTGACATCATCCCCCACCAGGGCTGAAGCTACCTGCGAGGCCTTCTTCTTCCATTTCTTTAACAGATTGCCTGCATTATTTAAGTTCTCCTCAGGCTCCCAAGTGCTCTCTTCTGCAGGATATCCAGCCCACTTGACCAGGAATTGCATTGTCTCACAATGCTTACGTCTTCCAATTATAGCCTCTGCCTCATACTCTGGATATGGACTATCAATCAGGGGGGGCAGTGCTTTTAAATTTCTGATGAGGTAATGAACTACCATCCTTCTTGTACAAGAGTGATCAATGAAAGACATCATGAATTTTCCATTCTTCAGGTAAAGCAACTTGGTAGGCAACCTTCCCAATGACCTCCTTTATCCTATATGGCCCTACACGCTGATGGGCTAATTTCCGGCATGGTACATCCAATGGAACATTGCGAGCATCCAAATAAACTTCACTCCCAACTTCCAACATCTTCCCAGGCACTCTTTTTTATCTGCAAAATTCTTATAGGTCTGCACTGCTCAAGTTAAATTTACTTGACATAATGCATGAGTCTGATGAATATCCTTCAGAAATTCTCTTCCTGATGGATTGTTCACTTCAGTAGTTGGCAGTGGTTCCCAGCTCACGTCATATCCATAGTTAGCCTTAAAAGGTGACATTCCAAAGAAGGCATGGTCCATGTTGTTGTGACAAAACTGAGCCATTGGTAACAGCTCAACCCAATTAATCTGCTCAGCATTCACGTAACATCTCAAGTACTGCTCCAGCACCTGATTGACACGCTCAGTTTGTCCATCTGTTTTAGGATGATATGCAGCAGACAGGAATCTCTTAATTCCAAGATCTGACATAACATGCTTCCAAAAGCGAGAAGTGAACTGTGGGCCTCTGTCAGAGATAACCTCCTTGGGTATTCCGTGATATAAAAAAACCTTCTTTATAAATAGCTGGGCTGTCTCTTTGGCTGTGACATTGGTGGTCATAGGAATGAAGTGAGCCATTTTTGTGAAACGGTCAACTACCACTTAAACTGAATTATACCCCTGAGAACGGGGTAGCTCAACGATGAAATCTAGGGTAACTGATTACCAAGGCTTATAAGAAAACTTCAATGGTTCCAACTGACCTTCAGGATGGCCCCTCCTAGCATTAGTACGCCCACAAATCTCACATCCAGCCAGGTACTTACTAACATCTCTAACCAGCCCAGGCCAGCGGTAAGTTCTCTGGATGAGAGTTACCATCTTATTTCATCCAGGATGTCCAGCCATTCCTGAGTCATAGTATTCACGTAATATTTCCATTTGTTGGGATCCTTTAGGAACATAAAGGAATTTCTTCCAACAGACCAAATGTCCTTCAGAGAGTATTCCTTGAGGTACCATCCACTATTCAAATCCTGACTCAGGTCAGCCTTCAAACCTTGACAAAACGCATCTTCTTTCTGGGCTTTCAAAATACTATCTTCCCATCCCAACAAATTCATGTGAGAGAGCTGATCCACTGGGTTCCGTGTTTTTAGTAAAACTTGTGTGTTATATTCTGTGATCTCCCCTTCTGCAGGCATTAAATCAGGGCGACGACTTAGAGAATCAGGGGCCACATTAACCTTCCCAGGCTTGTATCCAATTTCCAGGTCATAATCAGTAAGGGTAAGGGCCCATCTAGCTTGCCGCTGATTTAGCTGGCGCGGAGTAAAGAAGTATGTCAGGTTCTTATGTTCAGTCATGATCTTCACAGGGTGTTTTGCCCCACACAAGTACCGTCGCCAGTGTTTAAGGGTCTGAACAATTGCCAGCATCTCTTTGTCATAGATAGGGTAGTTACATTCAGCGGGGATAAACTTTTTGGAATAGTAGGCTATGGGATGAAGCCTACTATCATCCCCTCCTGCAATAAAACCCCCCAAGTGCATATCCAGAAGCGTCAGTCTCAACCACGAAGGGCTTATCATAGTTGGGCATGGACAACATTGGTGCAGAAACAAAGGCAGACTTTAAGTCAGCAAAAGATTTTTCCGCCGCTTGGGACCATTTATATGGAACACCATCTGATGTGAGCCGTGTCAAGGGTAATGCAATAGAAGAAAAGCCTTTGATAAAATCCCTACAAAAGTTTGCCAAACCCAAGAAACTGCGAACTTCCATCCAACTATTAGGTGTAGGCCAGGATGTGATAGCATCTACTTTGTTAGATGCCAAGGTAAACCCACTTTTTCCAACAACATAACCAATAAATTCAACTTTTTCCTGAGCAAACTCTCACTTTGAAAGCTTGACATGAAGGTTATACTTCTGGAATTTCTTAAAGATCAATTGAAGATGTCAAAGGTGTTCCTCTTGAGACTTGCTATACACCAAAATATCATCCAGGTAAGCCACGCAGAACTGGTCCATGTACCCACCCAAAACTGTATTGATCATTTGTTGAAATGTACTTGGTGCGTTGCAAAGGCCAAACGGCATGACAAGATACTTAAACAACCCAAACTGCGTCTTGAAAGCCGTTTTCCATTCATCACCTTCCTTAATCCTGATTTGGTTAAATGCATCCCTCAGATCCACCTTTGAAAAGATAGTAGCCCCAGAAAACTGATCGCTCAAGTAGTCAGCATCAGGTAAAGGGTATCTGTTCTTTATGGTGATATCATTCAACTTTTGATAATTTACGCAGGGTCACAAACCTTCATCTTTCTTGCTTACAAATAAAAGTGGAGATGAACATGGAGACAGAGAAACTCGAATGAACCCCTTTTCCAACATAGTATCCAAGTAATATCGTAAGGCCACCTGTTCCTGTTGGTTGCAGCTATATATTGGTCCATGAGTAGGCTGCTTCCCTTCTACCAAGTCTATTGAATGATCAAAAAGGCTATGGGATGGCAGAATCTTCGCCTCTTCTTCACTAAACACTTCATACCATGCCTTAAGATATACTGGAATCATTCCTTTGCATGCCTTCAATAGAACCTTGGGAGATTCTGCAGCATACAACCCTGGAAACATACCTTTACTCAACGCCCATTTTTCTCTCTTTCCATTCACTTCGACTGTGACAGTGTTTCTGCCATGGTCATGTTGGAGTTCCATCTGGCCTAACCATGGAAAGCCAAGGATTACAGGCTGGGGAGTACTCTTTAGAATCCAAAATTCAATCTCAATTTTCAGGGAACCAACTAATAGACTTATAGGATGTGCACAACAGTAAGCAATGGACTGCTCCCCATTTCCCGGGGTTATGGTCAGTGTTCTAGTCCCAGTTGGAACTCCCAACTTTTTTTACCATTTCCTCTGATATAAAGTTCCTGGAGGCCCCACTATCCAGTAAAGCCTCAGTATGGATTATAGTATCTCCCATTATCAAAAGTATAGGCAAAACAGGGTAAGATTGAGTTTCATTTTTTATTGCAAAGGCAACTGATGAAGCTTTAACTTCCTTTGGACATTGGTAAGCTAAATGACCAGGATTATGGCAAAAATAGCACAATCCTTCCTTTTGATGACGTTGATATTACCCATAGCTCATGTTGGTAATTTGCTTTTTGTAAGGAGACTCTTGCCACATGGGAGTTCTACCCATAACCAAATTTGCAGTGAGTCCAAGAAAATCTTTTAAAGGCAGGGTGATGGGGTGGTGTCTGATCAAATCTGACCTATGGCTTTCTAACCCTTGTCTGAAGTAAAGTGCTCCCATTTCATCGTCTAATTCAGTCTTCTGGAAGATCTCAAGAAACTTTTTCTTATATCTCTCAACAGTTTGACCTTTCTGCTGAAAATCATCAAAGCAATGCGTGACTGTAATCTGGTAATAGCAGGAGTTGCTGTATCCAGCAACTGGCTTTTAAACTCTTCATAATTCATGCACAAATTCTCATTTTTTACAAAGCTTTGGTAAACCAACCCAAAGCATCTCTAGAGAGCTGAGAACCCACCGCTATTACCTTCTGTGCGTTATCTGAGTAGTTCTCAGGATATGCTTTAAAATGCGCCCCCAACAATGTAAGTCCTCCTTTCACATCAGCTAATGTTAATTTTTTTTTGTAATGGAACCATAGGATAGTTCATGGGCGCATGGTTAGCCACAGTCACTTTTTGAATTTGACTTGGTCCTGTTGCTTCTTTATAAATTGAATCATCTTGTTTTATGGAGAAAAACATCCGTGTTAATGTCTGGTAACCTTTCATCAATAAAGCAAATGATAAAGCTCCCAGTAATAAAAACGTGGCAGGATATACTTTGTAAAACTTGGCAGTCAAATTGTCAGGGACTGATACTAATTTATCCCAGTTTGTCATAGCAAGCCGTGAACCTGCTAACCCTGAGCTAAAGGTCCAGTATAACAAAGAGGAAATGCATACCATGTAGAGAATGGCAAGGGCAATTGGGTAGTTTAACCCTAAAGAAGGAAGGATTGCTTCAACCACTCCCATTCCTGTTAAAGCTAGTACACCAGCTATGTTTGGATGTGGAAGTAATGGAAGAGGGATTTGTTATGGTATAGGTGTTTCTGCACCCATGGTTATAGGTTTTATGGAATAATTGGTTAGACTGTATAGCTGGTTAACTATAATGTATTGAACTGTTATAATGAAAATATGTAAATAAAAAGTTTAACATATGATAATATTTTTTGACCGCAAAGACTAACCATCTGAATAGTCTAGTTTTATATCCCATCCAACTTACTGGACTTTCCTAAGCTTAATTGATTATTTGAATGGTGCACTATAATTCTTTTGAGCTTATGGGATTGCACCTTGCATGTGATTTTGAAAACAGTAGGAATTCGTCTCAGTCTCATTGTAAATTTGTTTTGGTGCGATTAATTGACTCAATATCATTGCAATTAGGGTAAATTTAAGCGATTAACTGAACATAACTCATTGCAATCATTATTTGATATGCAAATAATCGATTCAACTTCAGCACAAATCCTCTTGATATGAAGAATTGTATCTGAAATTTCAGGAATTCCTCTAATGTCAGGCTTTACCCTGACACCCCACCTTGTTTGCCACATGCTGCTCTTAAACTTTCTCCCAACCCAAACCAATCCTAGAGTCAAATCTGCAATGTTTTTGAAAAAAAGTAAGCAGCTTAGTGAAGACTCTAGAAGAATTCAGAAGCCTCACACCACAGTCCCCAGTTCTTGTCCTCAACTGTCAGTTAAACCAGAAGTCATTTTGAAAGGGGAAACTTACCTAAAGGACAAAATTTGATCAAAGTTCAATAATTAAGGGCAAAAATGGTGATTGAATTTGATTTCAATAGCAAAATTTAAAATTATGACTTAAGACATTTGGAAGTCAGAAAATCATCCCAAGAATATCATGGAAGCCTTGGTTGTTATTGTTGAGAAAAAAACCTGGAATTGAATCCATTATTCAACAAATTCAAAATGGAACTGGTCCACTATCTCAATTTAGCCTAGTAGCTATTCCCCCCACCTTCCACTATATAACTCAGAACCATTCTAATAGTAGGGTGTTAGGTTATGCTTTTTTATAATTTACCATTAAGTTTTACAAAAATCTTAATATCTAAAAAGCTGTTCTATTAGAAATTTTACTATATAAACCGGCATATGGCAATTATTCACTGGGTTGAAGCCTTCCCAACACCCCTTCACATGCGCCCACCCAGAGCTCCTTGAAACCCACGTTGCTTTGTGGACCTTGGGTGCCACTGTGGATCTTGGAGACCACACGCCAAAAGCCAGGCCATTCCATTGCACGCTGGGTTCCTAAAAAATATGGCTGCATAAACTCAAAGAGCCTAAAAGTTGGTTTGCCCATTAGGCCTTAAAATTGCAGTTGTATAAGTTTTAGATTGTCACTGAGCAGGTACTATGTATCAGAATGCAGATGTAGTATCATGGTTGCCAACCGCTCTGGTTCTGCAGAATTAACCAGAGAATTGTTATGAGAAGATGCTTACTTGGGATAATGAAGACCAATCACCAGAAAGTCAGTAGGCATTGTCCAAGGCAGTAAAAATATGAAGATAGTTAAAGTCACTTGTTCAAAATTGTTAGGGAAAAGTCCCTGCTGTTTCCAAGGTTAATCAATGCACTGAACTTAGCAATGTAACTCATAATGTAATTGGACATGGAGGGCTACCAAAGACACTAGAGCAGGTTCAGTGGGAGTACTACTGGGAATCCCTAATTTTGACATTGTGGGACATCTTACTTGTTGTGTTATGTGTCAGGCCCACAAGCCCCTATAAGAAGGCAACCGCTTTCCAGATAATATATATTGGTTTCACTCAGCACATTATCTACATCAAGTGATTGGGCCTTTGGCCATGAGTATTGAAAAAGCTGAGACATTTACAGTGTCAATTGATCATTTGACTTGTTGGAAAGTGATTTTTGATATAGCTAAAGTAGATGCCAGCATTACTGCCAAGTTTATAATGAAACAGGTAATCTATTGCATAGTTTCACTCAGATTATTCTAACAGATAATGGAAGAAATTTATCATGCATGTCATCCCAAAACTAAAAAGTCAATGGGAATACAATGAGTACTGATGACGCCTTACCACCAAAGACAAATGTGATAGTTAAAAGGGTAAATGTACTATAACCTTTACCTCGAAGAAGTTTGTAGCTGATAAACCTTCCAGGTAGGTAACGTGCTTATATAATGGAAACTTTTGTTAATAATTTAATCTGTCATTCATCAATGGATAAATCTACTTTTGAATTGATGTATAAGTATTGCGCTTGTTTGCCCCATTTTTATATTCATCTCTTTAATTAAGTCCATACATAATGCCCTTACAATAATTGGAGAGTTTGACAAAAAAAGTTTGATAGCTTTCAGTACTCTGACTATGTCATAATCCCAAAAAAATTAAGATAAAGAATATGGAGATTCCAATAGTCCAGCTCTTCCATTTTTTGAAATTCTAAATAAGGTTAGTTATTATGCCACATATGGCTTTGGATGACGGAATAAGTTAGACAAGCTCTAGGTTGAACTCTTCAGGGTCATCTATAAGTGAGCCTTGGATTCGTATACTATTAAGGATTTTGTCAAAGCTATGAATAGTGAATAGGGTTCATGCTAAGTATAATAAGAGCGTGCAGATAACTATCAAATCTAAGGTAAAGGGGAAATGAAACATAAAAACAATCTTATGATCCTTTATAATTATTGTACTAAGATTTAACTTTCTTCTTAATATAGGGTTATATTAAAGCCTTCAATTTTTACAATTAATTCTTCTTGTTTTATTTCAAGATCAGTCCTAAACCTTCAGTTAAGTATGATGATATCTTTCCACCTCCTTTAGAATAAGGGAGGGGGTTGTGTTAAGGACTTTCATGTCAGGTCAGTGATGAACTACATTTAATTGGCATTGAGACTAATAGCATGTTATCTGCAGAGGAGCTTTTATCAGAAGTCATGTTGGAAAAAGATAATTCTGGTTAATCCAGGGGATGTGTTGGGTTTTTAGCCATGTTATGCTTTTTCCAACTTGATACAATACTAATGCTTTTTATTTATTGGTCGTGAAAGACAATATTCACTAGTTCCATGACGTTTAGGCTTCTGATAAGTAAGCTCTGACTTAGCTTTGATTATTCATAGTTATTTTTCTGACATTAGGCTTCCAAAAGGGAAGCTCTGAATTAGAAATTATATTGATTGATGATAATCATGGCTATTTTGATAATCATACTTCCAAGAGGTGTTGGGCTGAGTTGATAATAACTAAAGTTTACCAAACTTGCAGGTAAAATAGTTAAAGCTCTGTAAATTATGTTGATGGAAGTTCCAACTAATAGCATGTTGAATGCTGCAGGTCAAAGAATATAAATAAGGTAATTTTCAGGAAACTGATGCTTATAATTTCACATATGTAGCACTAAATTTTCATGAGTCACCTTTATGTGAAAAACAATATACCTATTAAACAACTTCTTCTTGGTTTACTGGTTTTTACTATGAGGGTAAGTCAAAAAGTAAAGGCAAATTTTTAAAAAGGAACTTTTTATTGTGAAAACAAGATGACAAGTAACATTATTTCTCTACATAATCTCCCTCAATTTCTATGCACTTGGTCCATCTCTTGACAAGCTTTGTAATTCCGTCCTGGAAGAAGATTTGTGGCATCGTGCACAGCCACTCGTGCACCGCCTCCACAACCTCGTCATCTGACAAAAATTTGGATTCATGCAGGTGCTCCTTCATCAGACCAAAAAGGTGGAAATCACTTGGATCTAGGTTGGGACTGTACAGCAGATGCTCCAGCAGCTCAAAACCAAGATCTTTAATGCACTGGATCGTTTTCCCCACAGTATGAGGACGGGCATTGTCCTGAAGCAAAAGAACACCTTTTGAAAGTTTTCCTCACCTCTTTGTTTTGATTTTGGGTGTCAGAACTTGCAGTAGCTCACAGTAGCTGTCACTATTCACTGTTTGACCTTTAGGAGTGTAATGATTTAGAAGTGGACCTTTCATATTCCAAAACACTGTCATCATCAACTTTCCTGCAGAAACTTGTCTTTTGAACTTTTTTGCTGTAGGCGAGGATGGATGCTTCAACACCATACTCTGCCGCTTACTCTGTGGTTTGAAGTGATGGACCCACATCTCATCAACAGTTACTATGCGACTGAGAAACTCTTCTCCTTCCTCTTCTAAACGCCTTAAGTGTGATTTCAAAATTTCCAACCATTTCTGTTTGTGCTGGTCTGTCAGTCAATGTGGTACCCAATGAGCACACACTTTGCAATAGTTTAGTGATTCGTGGATGATTGCAACTGCTAAACTGTGGCTAATGTTCAATGCATGCGCAATATCATCAATTTTGACATGACAATCATCATGAATAATTATCTAAACTGTCTCGATGTTCTTGTCCGTCTTCAAAGTGGATGGTCTACCTGAACGCTCTTCATTGCAGATAGATACATGACCATTTTTAAAGCGATTTATCCACTCATAAATTTTGCGTTCACTAAGACAGCTCTCACCATAATGCTGCTGCATTCTGCGAATAATCTCCGCAGTTTTAGTCCCTTCAGAGTGCAGAAAACGTACCACTTCCCTCATTTCTTCCTTAGTGCACATGGACAACGGGGCACTCATAATAAAATGCCCTGAAATCACTATGAATGGAGTTGAGCACTGAAAAAACACAGCTAAAGAACAAGAAAACTTTGAGGTTATGATATGTCATTGTTCAGTCAGTGATGCCATACATTGCAGCAGGGAAAATAAAATTTGCCTTTACTTTTTGACTTACCCTCATATTATTGTTTTAGTTTATGATAGGCAATGGTTGCCTAAGTCTTTAAGTAAGTAAGGTCCCAGTTTTACCTTATTATTCTTTGCTCAGATTGCGCTTCATGTCAAACAGGAAGAATTGTTATCTAAGTTTTAGAAACCCCTAAAACCTGTGCAGTCGCCACTTTCTAAACAGGAACTGCCTCATTCTCTACTTCACTGTTCTTTCTGGTGCTGAGCGCCTTGCTGTCCCTTGCGCAACTGCCACCATCACTCCCTCACCATCCCACCTTTGCTCAACAAATTCCCCAAACATGATTTTATTACTGTAGCGCCGAATCATTCCTTTTGGATGTGCATTTACAATGGATGCTGTTGAAGATTTGGGCTTCACCTGATGGCTGGTTCATTGCTTGGTGGAAACTGCAGCTTCGAGCATCTATTGTGTGAGGACAATAGACAGGATGGTGCTTTGAATTTATGATATAGCTTTTGGTAATACTTTAGTTGTATACCCAGTTGTTTCACTTGGACAATAGCCTGCTGCCCTAATCCTACTGATCCCAAGTGAAAATCGACTTTAATATAAAATAAAGTGATAATGCAAAAAGGTTATAAGATAAATTCAAAACTTAATCCAGAAGTTAAAAGGTATTTTATTAGTGTAAATGAAAGGGTTATTTATAGGGTTCGATGTTAACCACATCTTACCCATGACGCCTTACCTTTCAGTGACCCTTGGCCACATAAAAAGTTTGTAATGACATCTACAAATACTTCGACTCAGGGCATCATGCTCAGCCTCAGAGTCAGAGTAAACACCATCATCATCCTTGAGATGGCGTTTCATCATATCTTCAAAATAGCTGAACCAATTCACTTTCACATGCAATTGGCAGCACATACCAAGGCGATTCATATCACTAATTAGTAATTAATTTGATTAAAAACTTGACTGACATTAAAAACTAATTTCAACATAGACCAAAAAGCCCACGTGCCCAAGTCATTAAATCAAAACTTAAATTTAGGTTTGACCTAACCAACAAAGCCCTTGAGCCCGTGTCATCATAGTCAAATATAATTAAGTGAAATTGCTAGGCCACAAATTCAAGTTCAGATATACTTAGGATATCTTTGGTTTATAATAAACGACGATTAGATCCAGTCAACCATTCAACACTTCCCCCTCCTTGACTGGATAAAAAGTGGCAGATACTCTTCTTCCTTGGTCACACTATCTAAAACTTTGCATTCCTCGAAGTTCAAATGTTATCTCAATAGCCTTTTCTAAGCTGACAGGGCCAGCGTGCCTGGTGCTGAGCTTCCTTGGGTTTGGCGCATCTCCAATTCCGTTGCAGGCTTCTCCAGTTTGGTCGCGCTCTCCTCCCCTACTGAAGAGGGGATACCTAGTTCTAATGCCAGCAAGGCATTAAATCTATAAAATAAACTCTATAGCTTGCAATTATTATTATTTTTCTTTTTTTTTTATTCTTTATTATTTTTTATATTTTATCATTATTTTTTTCTTTTTTTATTAATTTTTTTCTTTTTATCTTATTATTCTTTATGATATGGACAAAGAAACTTAGCATGTACTTGATTCACAACCCAGCTGCCTTGATCCTTAATGGTATATACATCTTCAGACAATTTCTCCAATATAATAAATGGACCCTTCCAAAGTGAGGCTAGCTTGTGCACGCGGCCTGCGCTATGAGTGTCACAATATACTACTAAATCTCTTTCCTTGAACTTAGTCATTCCCCATGCCCAACAGCTGGAATATTTTTAAGTATTTGTTGCACATAGGGTTTAGCGACTTCTTCAGAGGCTTCAGGTGTGACAACCTTACTTTGGGAGCGAGTTACTGCATGTACATTTGAGGAATCTTCATTCAATACTAAAATAGAATCGTTTTCATTGTTAAGCAAGGCCCCGTGGCCATCATTTGCTTGTCAATCAGGTGGGACTGGTGTTGCAGGCACAATAGAGCATCCCTCATCTATTGTGCTTGTTCTTTTCCTTCCTCCTGCACAGTATTAAAAAGGACTATATTGACATTTTGCTGATGGCATCGGGAAGCATAGTGACCTTTACAATTGCAATTAAAGCAAGTAATTTCACTCACTGGATGTGAGGTGTTAATCTTTTTATTGGTTTCAAAGGACTTTCCAGCAAAGGCAGTGGTTCCTGATCTGTAACCAGTATTAGGAGGGCCATAATTTTTTGAGCATCTGCATAAATAGTCAACCAATTCAGATGTCACAAGGTTTTGCACAAAAGCAGGCAATAGAGTGTTTGATAGATTAGGGTAAGGTTCTACTGCATGCTCTAGTGCTATCTTAGCATCAAAATCGACTATAGCCCGCGCGCCTAAGAGAACTTGAGCTTCACAATAGAATCGATCTGCAAATTCATCAATTGCTTCATCTTTCTTAAAGCTGATATTCATAAACTTGGATTTTCTGGTCAACATCCGTTCTGGACCTCCAAATTCATGAAGCACGGCCTCCTTGACTTCAGCATATGTTGGATTTTCATTAATGTGAGGCATAATTAACTCAATGCTCCACTCATCCAAGCAGTTGATCATGGTGGCTGCTTTGTTGTGGTTGCTGGCCCCATGCATAGCCATTTCAAAACGTTTGACAAAGGTGGTAATACTTCCATTTTTGTCAAAGGCTGGCAGGTTTGCTGGTTTGAAATTATCACTTCCCCATTCCTGGTTATCATGATTACTATTTTGGTGACCATAATCAAGTGTACTAGGGCGTTGGGGCATTGTATCCTGGTTTGAGGTGATAGTATTGACCAAAGCAATCATATTGCTAGGCAGTTGTTGATGTGTCCCAGCGTCCATTTTGGTAGCTATTTCTGAAGCTTCATCCTCATAATATTCAGAAGAATTTCCAGTTGAGTGGGTTGTAGCACACTGACAATGCCCGTTGGCCAGAGTTTGAATTTTCTCATTGATTTTATTTTTCCAAACATGATTTTGAGTTTTTAATTTTAATTTCGCTATTTCATTATTCAGGCTAGTAGCTTGTAGTTGCAAGGTGGAAATCGCTTGGTCCTTTTCTTTTATTGCCTTCTTGCACTGGTTCAATTCTTCATGGAGATTATTGATCTGTAGATTAAGACGATCAATAGAGTCTTTAGTTTTTGCCCGTTGGGCCTCAATTTGGGTTTGCCAGTAATTGATTTTTTCGGTGTATTCATCCTTCATCTGCAAAATTTGGGCACTCAAACGTCAATACTGGTCACCATCTGCGGTCCCAGCCATGAGCGCCATTGTTGAAGATTTGGGCTTCACCTGATGGCTGGTTTGTTGTTTGGTGGAAACTGCAGCTTCGAGCATCTATTGTGTGAGGACAATAGACAAGATGGTGCTTTGAATTTATGATATAGCTTTTGGTAATATTTTAATTGTATACCCAGTCGTTTCACTTGGACAATGGCCCACTGCCCTGATCCTACTGATCCCAAGTGAAAATCGACTTTAAAATAAAATAAAGTGATAATGCAAAAAGGTTATAAGATAAATTCAAAGCCTAATCCAGAAGTTAAAAGGTATTTTATTAGTGTAAATGCAAGGGTTATTTATAGGGTTTGATGTTAACCACATCTTACCCATGACGCCTTACCTTTCAGTGACCCTTGGCCACATATAAATTTGTAATGACATCTACAAATACTTTGACTCAGGGCATCATGCTCAGCCTCAGAGTCAGAGTAAACACCATCATCATCCTTGAGATGGCGTTTCATCATGTCTTCAAAATAGCTGAACCAATTCACTTTCACATGCAATTGGCAGCACATACTAAGGCGATTCATATCACTAATTAATAATTAATGCAATTGAAAACTTGACTGACATCAAAAACTAATTTCAACATAGACCAACAAAGCCCACGTGCCCGAGTCATTAAATTAAAACTTAAATTTAGGTTTGACCTAACCAACAAAGCCCTCGAGCCCATGTCATCATAGTTGAATATAATTAAGTGAAATTGTTAGGCCACAAATTCAAGTTCAGATATACTTAGGATATCTTTGGTTTATAATAAACGACGATTTAGATCCAGTCAACCATTCAACAGATGCCATATCTGCCCCTTTTACTTTAACTTAGACATGTTAAAAAACATATCATCTAACCACCAACCACACCACTGCTGACCCTAGAGCTGAAGCTGTGGCAGCATCTATTGAGTGGATGTTTTGCTGCCACCTCCTGCTCTACACACTTGCTTGGTGGGCCAATGCAAAAAAGTTTCCTCCTTCAACCTTTAAACTCAATTGCCAACCTGAAAATGAATCAGCCAATAAAGATTAGGCTCTGAACCCTATTCTCTCTATTCCCCATCCCATGACCCAAGAAGCCTTAATCATATGTCAATGCACAATTTAATTTAAGCAAAACCCCTGGGCCTTATTATCTATAGTTTCTGAATCAGGTGATTACATTGAACCATCTGACCTTCACTTGAATGGGGTTTATACACCAATTAGGACGCCAAATTTTCCTATTTTTTTGCCACAAATGAACACTTTACCATTCCACTCAACCATTAGCTTGCTGTTGAAGTGGATGCCTTGCTTGATGGTCATCCTCTAAAAAGCTGCAGCTAAGTCTGTTATAGTTTTTTGCAGAGGGTCTAATACTCCCATAATTCCAGAAACCTTGTCTCTAGCAGTTAAGTGAGAACTACCAACCTCCACATGAAAGCACATAGATCAATCCTTGATATTGTGGTGGTGACCCATAACCCTAAAACCAAAATTACCTTGACAATATTCTATCTTTGGAAAATTTCTCTAAATCCCATATTTAAGCTGAGCAAAAATCTTGCAAACTATAATAATGCACTTATTGTGGCTTACCTATCCTACTGTAATGATCAAAAATCATACATGAATCTCATAAGGTTGGGAATTATGAGATTCGTGTGCATTGATAGTTGCAATTCTGTTATTCTGAATAGGAGTTTCCTATTTGGGTTAATAATGGAATAAAAATTAAATAAACAAGTCCAGCAAATAGCAGCCATTATTGGGAATGGGCTCAAAGTCAGAATAGAATTCCAAAGTGAGATCTGATGGGCTGACCTCGCTTTGATATACTTTTCCTAAAAAGGCTAAATGAATTGTAGGTAATTAGGGGCGCAAAAGCCTCCAGAATTGATGGCATCCAGGTAACTCGACAGTGAATTGGAGGGGAACCTCAGAACAAACAACCAATCAAATAATTAATTTATTTAATTTTTATTCCGTTATTGACCCAAATAGGAAACTCCTACTCAGAATAACAGAATTGCAACTACCAATGCACATGAATCTCATAATTTCCAACCTTATGAGATTCATGTATGATTGTCAATTATTACACCTACCCTGCATCTCCCTTAGGTGACAACAAACCCAATACTGCTGATGCTCTCAATTTTTTTCCACCTTGTCCACATTTTACTTTGTGATTAGGAAGCTGGATAAGCACCCCTCTGATCCCCCTTCCCAACCATGGTTGAATAGCAGATTGCCATTTCCCACTTGGTTTTTATTGGTTTATTTTTTGTTTTGTTAATTTTTTCCTTAATTTGGGCATTTTGGTCTGTTTTTATTCTTTTTTTGCTTGATATTAAGCAATGGTAGTGTCCATCCACTAGCTAACTTACCACAAATAAACACTTTGAGATTTTTTTGCTAATATCTCTTTTTCCTCAGGAAATTTTAAAAACTACCATACTGGCTGACACAGGTTTCTCTAACATTTCACTGATTAAAACATAGCTGGTTACTTTGAGCTACACTGCTTACCTGGTGTATGGGGTAGAGCAGGTGCCTCACAAGCCATTCAAACGCTTAGATTTCAGGGTCTTGTTGAGTTTTGAGTTGGTATATGTGAATTTTCTGACCACTTACTTGCAGTAAAGAACCTGCTGTACCTAATTATCTTGGAAAAAGTGGTGGCATAAGTTTTATATCAAAACCAATTTAAATGCTGATACTTTGATCCTTGCTTTGAAAAGTGGAAAAATATAGTTATTCTCATGTCCACTGAATTCACTTAAACAGCTTTCCCCTTTGACCAAATGTTAAGAAACTTATCCTCACACCCTTTGCTCAAGCTCACTTCAGATGTTCCTTTGCCTCCCTGTTTGAGGGGTAAGGGTCATCATTGATGCAGCTACTACAAGTGCTTTCCCTGTCCATTATGAGTTTGATTGTGATTTAAAACTTACACTGGATTTGGCTTGCATTTCCTCTCCCACCTGTCACATGACGATGTAAGAAGAGGCAGCACTTATATTTAAGGCCTTGGAGCAATTATCCAATGGCTCTATCTTTCAGCATATCTCTAAAGTATGATCATCGCTTTTATTTATGGAGAAATCAGAAAGTACCCTACGTCCTTGTGTAGATTATGGTAGCCTAAGCAAATTCACCATTCTGAATCTTCATCTCATCCCTATGGAGGCTCAAATGACTGTATATGTTGAAAAGACAAAAGTCTTTGCCAAAATTAATTGCCTAAATGCCTAAACCCAAACATGCAACAAAAAGGGGCAGGAATGGCTTACTTAATTCCGCACCAAGAGAGGACTTTAGATTTCAGACCGTGCCATTTGGCCTCAAGAATGCTCTTGTGATCTTCCAATGTCATATTGATGTGGCGTTAGGAGACTTGGGTGTGTGTTCAGTGGCTATATAACAATGTAATGATTTTCTCCTCAGATAAAGCGTTCATGAGATATAATTTGGGTAGATGGTTAAAAACTTGAGAGCGTAACTTGATGTTGAAGATGATTAAGTGAAGATTCTCTAAGTCCTAGGTCACCTTATTGGTCAACATGTTATTTCATAAGGGCCACATGAACACCACAGACAAGGAAAAAGCCGTTTACAATTAGCACACATCAACCCCATTAAAGGAATTAAGAATGTTTTTAGAGACAAGATATTTCTTAGAAATTTCACTACTAACATGTTGGAGTTTGCCGCGATCTTGTATAATCCTGCAATGCTAAATCCATTTTTTATCTTCTGCACTGAAAAAATTTTCGGGCCTTGAAGTGCACCTTGCTCTTCACGTCCACAAATCACAACGTAAACACATAAAGTAATTTATAGTGGCCAGCAACGCTTCCTAATTTGGTGTTGCCGCTGCTCTGTTACAGGTGGGAACAGATGGATTAGAGCATCCAGTGGGGTATTTATTAAGCAAAATGTCCCTCAATGAGTTAAACTACGCTGTATATGACAAAGAGTTACTAGCAGTAGAGTAAGTTTTAACTTACTAGTGCATCCATTTACATGGTAATCTCAGCCATTCCAGATATAAATTAACTACTGGCTTTGCTGTATTACCACACACCTCATGTCCTAACCACGCATAAAAATACTGGAATGAGACCTAACACAGTTATTGTTCTCTTTTAAGTTCAAATATGCAATGAAAATGAAATAGCTGATGCCATTAGTAGCAACCCAGCCATAGCTCCTGACTCAAGGAAGTTGTGCTCCATACCGCCAGATTGGTGATTCCTCCAGGTAAGAAAGCGTCCAACCAGTCTTCTGCCATCACTGGCTCTCATGTACTTGCTTCCCTGAAGAATCTAGAAGAATATTATATGTTCAGATGTGCCGTCCTGTTTTACCTTTATAAACTTTTTATAGCCAGATCCTTGTCAGAAGCAAATTAAACCAAGAGTAACTTATGAAGGGGTACTATGTGAAGGAAAATATGGTATGGTTCCAGGGACGCTTATGGGTCTCCGCTGGACCTTTTTTCCTGGAGCTATTTAAGGAGCATCATAATAAAAATACTGTGGGGCACCCAGTAACAACAAAACCTTGGAGCTTATCCAATTTACATACAACTGGAAGTAGTTTCAGCATAGGCGACTTAGTTACAAAGGAGTGCCTGTTGTTCAACATAATAAAGCCAAATTACCTTCCTCTTACTGGTTTATTGTTCCACAGTACAGAAATCAGAAGGTCCTGGACTTCCTTTTTTTTTTTTTTTTTATCATAAGCTATCCCTCTCAGATGTGATGGCCATCAGGGTTGTAGTGGATTGTTTTACCAAGTTCGCTCATTTTATAGCCTTTCACACCACAGTAAAAGCTGCTCATACAGATAAAGCTTTTCATTTCCACATATCTTATTTACCCAAGGCGTACCAATAAAGATTATCAGTGGCCATGGCCCAGCTCACATTTTTAATTTAGGAAGATCTTTTCAAACACTTCAGATTTGCCCCTGCATTTGACTGCTTTCCACCCACAAATTAAAAAAGGCATAAAGAAATAGTAACCAATGTTTAGAATAATTCCAGAAGTGCTATAATGCAGCTGATCACTCATATTAAGCTACACATCTATCCCTGGCTCAATTCAGCTTATAACAACGATTGGAATTCTTCAAATTAGTTTTCCTTCTTCTCCAACTAAGGGTTTCCACAACATTAAAAATGAACCTGTCAGCATGCAGGGAATAAAATTCAACCGTCCCTTATTTGAGGAAGGTTCTCTAAAGTTACTGTTGGGTTGGTCGCCATGTGAGGTGTAAAAACTTACAATAGAAACTAGTTAAAAGAGAACCAATAGGTTTCTTAAGATAATGCTTTGAAGTGTTTATAGTACTTTGAGGCTAAAAGTGAGAGGAGAGAACTCAAGAAAATTAGGTGGTTATTTTCTAGGTGATAGATGTTTAGCTAAAAAAATCTCAGCATCAAAAGCTGATATACTAACAATCATAATTTATAGAAACTAATGCTACAAGAAGGGTGGCTTATCCCCAGTTCATAGTTGCTGGTAATCTTCAAATTCAAAATAATATTGAAGTTTATTTTCAATAGCTTAAACTAGTAATTATATTTGATGGAAACATCATTTCTCGCTCAAGTTATTGGAAACCTCAGCACAATCTCCAGAACAACCTAAAATGACCATATGATTGATATTAGGCGTCAAACAGGTATTCTGTCATAATCTCAAACTAATAATAGCTATATAATGATTTTGGCTTCCTCAGCATAAGTCACCTGTGTCAATACAACCTATTAGTAACTTTTAAATAAAAAAAATATAATTTCTGGTGGGTTGATTCCTGACACTTCAAATTGGCTCAAACTAAGCCAATGGGGTACTAATTTGGCATTCACCACTAATTGAATATGGGTGAGTCATGACCCTTAGAAGAGGTTTCACCCACTGAAGAGTGAATGCCTGACAGAACCTTTTCAAGCCTCAGTTAGGGGTCAAGAGCCTGGGCAAGGGTCGTCAGATCTGTTCAATATAGTTTGGTATGGACTTCAGCAGCAATTAAGAATCTGATGCACATATATATTTGAAAAATTAAAGAGAGGTCTAAATGTAGCAGGAGCTGGATGAGCCAAAAGGGAATGGTGTGGATACAACCCTGAGATCTGGTAATTTGTCATTCATTGCCAGAAAGAAAATAGACAGCAGGGTTTGAATCTCTGGATGATCTAAGAAAGCATCAGCATTGATTGCTGGCATTTATGAAAATCATCAGGAATTAGTCCCTTGGAAAATTATAAAGGCTGATAGATGGTGTCATAATTTTAACCAAATGGAATCCTCCAATGATTTAGCGTTATTTGGGATGAAATGGCAAATTGGCGGAATGGCTTATTGACTGAATTTCATTTGATTTTGTATGATTGTTGGTTAGTTGCTCCCAATTTGGGTTGAGCTGAAATTAGTATTCCACCGAGTTTGGTATTAGGTTAAAGTGGGGACAATCATTAGCCCCAAATTAGTATAAGGATCATTGGCAACTAATAGCCAAGGATGATCCAATTAGTATCAGTCAGCAGAATCAGTTTTTATGCTAACTGAAATCCATGGTCTGTTGTAAAATTTCTGGTGGAAAGCCACTTTTTTTGCTTCAATCACCCATCTATGATTTTGATGCCTGTACCATTTATTTGATGTCAGTAGATCTTACAATTATGAGTTTGAGGTGGCTGAGGATGTTTCCGTTGCCTCATATAGTATGATCATTATCACCTGAATAAGGCGATTCCTAATAAATTGACTAAGATAAGTTGAGAAGAGATGTTGGCAAGGTGCTGAGATATTCTGAGTCAAAGCGAGTGACTGAAGTTGTTTCTGGTGCATTTATATCAACTCAAAGGTTAAACCCAAATTTGACATTTAATTAGACCAATTATTTATATAGCTCACCAGCAACTTAAGGCCAAGGATGAGCCAAAACTAATTCAGACATCAGGAAGGACAGAGTGAGAGGGTCGACACCAGGGAAAAGAATAATGTAGTAGTAGTAGAAGAAGAGTGGTTGGCTGGAAGAACCAGCAGAAGAGCTGATAGGTCAGCGGTGGGTGCAGTAGCCCTTTTGTAAATAGTATAGATACCTGGCACTTCCATTTCAATAACTATCTCCCTTTGCCTATTCTACCTTTGTTTATAAGTTTATTAATTATTTTGTTGGTTGGAGTTTAGGCTAGGGGATCCCCAAATGGCGCGGGTGAAATGCCAAGGGGTTAGCCAGCGCTGCTAGCCACGTCGCCTAAGGTGAAATGGCAAGGGCTGACCAGTCTTCTTACTGGTTGGCCTGCCAACTAGCAGAGCCTATAGTTGATTTACTGACATTGGTGCTTACTACAGGGGGACTCTGCTGGTTGGTGCTGAAGTAGCTAAAGGTTGATGAAGAGATGGCAGGGATGTGCCACTGTGGTTCAGTTCCAGTGGTTGTTGGTGGTGGGGAGGGGCAAGCCCTGGACGCCCGCCCCACACGCTGAGGTTGGAATTAGGAGGATTACCATCTGGGTAAGTGGGGAGAAATGTCGGAATTTTAACCAGATGGAATCCTCCAATGATTTAGCGTCATTTGGGATGAAATGGCCAATCCTGGCGGAATGGCTTATTGACTGAATTTCATTTGATTTTGTATGATTGTTGGTTAGTTGCTCCCCAATTTGGGTTGAGCCAAAATTAGTATTCCACCGAGTTTGGTATTAGGTTCAAGTGGGGCCAATCATTGGCCCAAATTAGTATAAGGATCATCAGCGACTAATAGCCAATGATGATCCAATTAGTATCAGTCAGCAGAATCAGTGTTTGACGCCAACTGACATCTATGGTCTGTTGTAGGATTTCTGGTGGAAAGCCAATGTTTTTGCTTCAATCGTCCATCTATGATTTTACTGCCTGTACTATTTATTTGATGTCAGTGGATCTGACAATTATGAGTTTGAGGTAGCCAAGGTTTTTTCCAGTGTCTCATTTAGTATAATCATTATTACCTGAATAGGGCGATTCCTAATCAATTGACAAAGTTAAGTCGAGAAGAGATGTTGGCAAGATGCTGAGATATTCTGAGTCAAAGCGAGCAACTGAAGTTGTTTCCAGTGCATTTATATCAACTCAAAGGTTAAGCCCAAATTTGGTGTTTAATTAGATATTTATTTATATGTCTCACCGGTGACTTAAGGCTGAGGATGAGCCAAAACTAATTTGGACATCAGGAAGGACAGAGCGAGAGGGTCAGCACCAGGGAAGAGAATAATGTAATAGAAGAAGAAGAAGAAGAGTGGTTGGCTGGAAGAACCAGCAGAAGAGCTGATAGGTCAGCGTTGGGTGCAGTAGCCCTTTTGTAAATAGTATAAATACCTGGCGCTTCCCTTTCAATAAATATCTCCATTTTCCTATTCTACTTTTGTTTATAAGTTTTATATTTATTTTGTTGGTTGGAGTTTAGGCGAGGGGATCCCCAAATGGCGCGGGTGAAATGCAAGGGGTTAGCCAGTGCTGCTGGCCCCGTCGCCTAAGGCGAAATAAAAAGGGCTGGCCAGTCTTCATACTGGTTGGCCTGCAAACTAGCAGAGCCCTTAGTTGATTTTCTGACAGATGGAGATAGATTAACCAATTTAAAGGGAAGAACAATTAAGAGGTTATCAAAACTAGGTGATTCAGTTGGCAGCCACTTCCAACTGTTCTAACGTCCAAATTTAGTGATGAAACAGGAGTTTCCGCGCTTTTAAATTAAAATTAGGGCAGTAAATAAAATAAAATATAAATTAGTTATATCATTTTAAGAGGATTGATCCAGATGCGAAAAACACTCCAACTGACACCAACAGAATCATATCAGATGGTGATATGCCACCTGATCCTACTAGAAATATTGTTGACAATGGTTGCCAGCATCAGGGATTGGCCTCAGCATCAGGGAGAGGGCCCAGAGAATTAGATTAAAATCATATCAGATGGGAAAACTTTTAACTGATCCTACTAGAAACCTCCTGGTGTTAAACGCCTTTGACAGCTGAGCAGGGACATGATGGTGATCGTTCCTCCTCCTTCTTGGGTTGTATTTTATATAGGGAGCTCAAAAGGTCCCTGGCAGGATTACTAATTTTTTAAACATGGGGGATAAATTCAACATCCCCTTAGTTGAGGCAGGGTCCCCAAAGCTCCTGTTGGGTTGGTCACCCTGTGGTGTATAAACCTATGAAAAAAAGATTGGTAAGAGAAAAGGTAATTTAAATAAGATTTAACTTAAAGTATTTATAGCACTTTAAGGCTAAAATCAAGAGGTAGTTAACTCAGGAAAGACATGTGTTTTTTTAGTACTAGATGGTCCCAACCCGAGGGGGAATTCATCAATGTAGGAAAGACATGTGTTAAGTTACTAGGCAATAGATGCCTAGTTCAAGGAAAATCTTAGCATCTTGACAATAATCTATTTAATAATTTATAAAAACTTATAATATAAGGAGAGTGAATTATTCTTGGATCATAGTTGCCAGTAATCTTTGAACTTAAAGTACTATTGAAGATCCACCCAATAGTTTAAATTAGTAATTATAATTAGCAAAAACATCATTGCTTGCTTAAGTTACCAAAAACCTCAGCATAACTTCTGGAACAACCTAAAATGACCATATGACTGAAATTTAGAGTTAAACTGGTATTCCGCCATAATCTTTTAACTAGTTATGATTATATAAGGATTTTAACATTCTCAGCACAAGTTACTGGTGTCATTTCAACTTATTAGTTACTAATAAAAAATAAAGTATATTTGATAACAGGTGTGATCCTCAACACTTTGATTTGGTTCAACTCAAATCAATGGGGAGTCTAATTCAACATTTGCCACTAGTTGAAGATGGGTGAGTTGTGACATCTAGAAGAGCCTCCCCAGTAAAGGGCGAATGCCTGACAAAATTCATTCTTGGGTCCAAGTCAAAGTTGTGACAACTTTGCAAAGTTAATCAAAGAATTATACCATAAGTTAAGCACCTATTTGTATGCCGCCATGAGGACCTATAAAGAGAATTCTGATAGGAAGAGAAGATTAGGCCTTAAATATAAGGCTGTGGACTTGGTGATGCTTGACGCCAGAAACATATCAATAAAACATCTTTTTAAAACTAACCAAGTAGATATTCCAGAACGTATTGACAAGAAGTGGGACATGTCTTTAACAGTTGGATATCTATCCAAAATTACAAAACTTTGCTACTTACCATGAGTAAGATGACCATGTTTGAGGGTCCCCCTTCTTGAATCTCAGAACCATACCAATTAGAAGTGACACCAGAATGAGAAATGGAGCAGATTATGGCCTCACTTTGGTGAAAAGAAGGTGAAAATACCTGTTATTGTATTTTAGTATTTTCTGCTGTTGAAATCATCTGAGTTCCAGACCACAATTGACCCATGTGCAGGACATAATATAAATTTTCTGGATGGGCTTTCCTGATGCTGATGGCCCAAAATCAACCACTGCAATTGCTACTATAAAGTCACCTCCAGCCCACAAGTAGTTCCCCTAGTGAACTTCCCTAAAGGGGATGATGCCTCAGAGGCTGGAGAGTAATGTTATATTTTATGACATAATCTTTTGTGTAAAACGCCAGAATAAGTAGTAAGTTGTTACTTTTAAAAGGGCCAGATTAGGTGCTTTGCCTAATTTGACACATACCTTTGTACTAACGCTGGGTAGGTCAAGCATGCCTAGGTTGGTATTAAGTAGCCAGGCGATGTTTTTCTACAATATTACATCTATGGAGTTATAATGTTTCTCTTTAATAAAAATGGGAACTGATCATCTGGATATCTTTCATCTGGGCTTTAAGCATCATTTTAGTGAAAAATTATAGAATCAAGAACTTTTTAGTATAGAACTCAAGTTCATTACAAGTTAATTACTGAATTACCGATCAATATTAATATAGTTTCATGTCTGAATTTTGCTTAATGCCTTGATAAAACAAATACAATCTAGCTACAAATTTCCCTTAAAAAATTTTCAGATCAATCTCTATGTTCATTAATACAGACTTTAATAAAATGCTATTAATTTTACTATCTGATGAGTTTTTTTTTGGCCTAGCTGTGGACCTCCTTGAGGATATATCCAGAAACACAAGTCACTATATGCTCTCTACTTTTTATTCTGAACTGAATTCAACATTAATGAAGTCTGAAATGCTCCAGATAGAGGCTCCCAAGGACTAAACCACAATAATATTAGCAATAAACTCCTTTTTAGAGTTTGGCTAAGTTTATACCTTCATTGTAACTTGGCAATCTTTGCAACCATGGCTATCATATACCTATACCACCAGGTTGTGGTCACTAACTCCATTGTCTTAATTTCTGTGTCACTAATAGTAAATTACCCTGGTAATCTGGTTTTAGATACCGCATCACCTCTTCAAGAATAGTGAATTTTCAGACACTCTCCTTACAATGAATATTGCATCATTACTGGTGCCTAATGCTTTATAGTTAATATAGAAAGAAAACAAAAGGATTCTAAATTTGTATTCTTTACAACTAAAACTATTTTAAAACCTTTTCTTTCTTGTTGCAAACACTTTTGCAACTTATTTAATTCAAGACTAAATCTAGTTTGATAATCTCATAGAGGAGATTAGTCTGCGCCCATGTCTGGGAGCAGTTGGGCAAGCAAGGCAAGAGGAGCAGGCGGAAGGCCCGCAGTCTCTAACGTTCAAAAACGCCCCAGAGAATCTGGCGGAATAGAAAAAAATCTAAAAAACTGGCGGTCACAATTTCCCCAGAGATACTCGCGTGGCAAGCACAATGCAACCAGTACATCAACATGCCACATTCCCAGCCACTTTCGTCGATGGAATTTGGAGTCCGTGTGTATCTGGACATCCAAAAAATGGCCCTATGGGAAAAATTTTGTGAAGATGTACCCAAAATTTTCCTGACCGCGGTGTACATTGCACCTCACTCCATGTTGCACGGTTGGCTGGACCTAGGTTTCAAAAGCAAAATAGCAGCAGATAAGGCTGCAGCAGTGCGCATAGTGGTTGACCTCCCTGAAGGGCAATGGGTTGTCAAAACTAAATGCACCAGATGGATAAAATCAAACCAAATTTTCCTCACATTTGACTTTTTGCCTACTACGGTAAAACGTGACATTTTGGAGCAACACCTGAAAGATGGTCTCGCCATATATGGCGAAATACAATCTTTCAAAATACAACATTTCACACTGATGCCACACCTGTACTGGCAAAGCCATCGCAGTTCTGACCCCAACTGAGGAGATCACAAAGGACCTAACCCAGATCCTGCACTCCACCTTTATTGACATCGCAGGGCATACCACCCACCCATTCCAGGTAACTGTGGACAGCGCGCCCCCCATTTGCACCCACTGTGATGCGTTCAGTCATAAGGCACATGCGTGCCCCATCAAAGAGGGCGTCACATTCCAAGAGCACCCCTCAGTGGCCATGACCAGCGGAGAGGCGCACTACAAACCAACCGCAAGCACCAAGGAGGCTTTCCCGTGGGGAGCACAAGGCTGCTACCTATTGGTAAAGCCCATCTCCCCGCAGGAGTGGAAGAAGGCCAAGCAGGCCCATAGGGCCACAGCCAAGGAAACGGCCAAGGCCATCACCACCATCCCACACTCACAACGCCAGGAGGACATGGAGACCTTCGCAGTGGAAGCAACTTGGGAATCCATCACCCAATCAGATTGGGAGGCCCATGCCAAATGGGCCACTCAATCCGAGGATCCTATGGGAGATTCAATCTCACCCAATCGCTGCACCCAAGCCCCAGTTGAAACTGACTTGGGACCTATTCCAAACGAAAATTTTTTTTTGCCCCACTTGATGGTGCACTGAACTTATCCGCACCGCAAAAAATTCGTCCGACGTCAGGAAAACAAAAAGCGAAGGCCAAAGCCAATGCGACTCTTTCTGCAAAAATTAACAAAAACCCCAATAGCATTGCTACTAATACCCGCGCTGCTGTGAAAGCCCGTGGGGACCTGGAAGAGGCTGGTGGGCCCGAGAGCCCACCCCCTCACACCTAAGGTGCGATGGGGGAAACCTTCACTCTAGGGACGCTGAATATCACCAGACTCAAGGCCTCCCCGTCCTGGGCTAGGAAACTGAGTTTTTTACAAAACAATTTACCTGTGGATATCCTGGCCATCTAGGAGTCCCACTGTCCACGAGGTTCTGAGGAAGCTTGGAAAACAATGCTCCTACCATCCCTATCCTTTTGGTCAAAGCACTGTGGGGTGCTAATTTTGAAACAACAATTTTTTCAAATTTACATCTTCAGAAACATTCCTAAATGGCCGAGTGCTCGTTGTCACCTTCTCATGGGCTGATGTTGCACACACAATTGTCAACATTTACACCCCAAACGGTGCACATGAGCATTGGGAATTTTTCTCATTGGTCAAATCCCTCCCGCTACCCCCCAATTCTTTCCTAGTTGGCGACATGAACTGTCGGCTAACCTCACCAACGGACCGGTGGCCGCCCTCACCCAACGCCCCACAGGGTCACATAGAACTACGCATTCTAAAAGCCACCCTTGGGCTAAGGGATGCACTGCCGTGACATGCCCCACTGCTCAAAAATATGACGCGTCCCCACATCTATAATGGCCAATTAAGGTCCATGACCCGCATCAACCTTATTCTAGCACCGGCGAAATTCCAACCCCACATCTCCCACTTCAAAACAATGAAAATGGATTTTCTGACCACTGACTGGTCTCGATAACATACCACTTACTCATCACAGTTGCAAAGGCCCCACATTGGTGCAAAATCCGCTCCCCCCCAAGCTCGCATCGCCAGGATTTTCCACATGGGTGGAAGAGGCAACTTTGGCAAAATTGTTTGTTGCACCATTTTGCGCGGACCCCATTTCCACATGGGCAACTTTCAAAGAAGACACCATCCACCACTATCTCCATCTCTCCTCCAGGCACTCATGAGCCACATCGGCGGTTATATCATGCGCGCTGGCAGAATTGGCCCACTTGGAGTCCAACATTCCAGCCACAGGATATAGCCCTGCATGGGGCCGGAAGTGGCTGGAGGCAGCCGCCCACCTCAACGCACTCAAAAGACAACACAAACATCAGGTTTGTGTCCAATACAGGGCCACACACATCACTAAAGGTGACAAGTGCACCGCATACTTCTTCAAAAATTTTTTTGCACCACACCAGAGCGTGGCCTGCACACAGGTGCGAAGATCGGATAATTCTATTGCAGACATACTGGCTGAAGTGGCAATCAAAATGCAAAGATATTACTCCAAGTTATACCGAGCTGAACCAATTCAGCCAGCCAAAATGGCAGAATTTCTCAACAGAGCTCATATCCGCACCATTTTCTGATACCCGGAAATAATGAATTTAATTACTAAAAACGAGTTATGGACAGCCATTTGCGGTGCGCCGAACCAAAAATGCCCAGGCCCAGATGGCATTCCATATGAGTTCTACAAAAAATATTTTAAATATATATCCCCATTGCTGCTAGCCTCACTCAACCAAAGCCTGTTGGAAACGTGCCTCCTACCAGGAGGACAAGAGGCCTTTACTGTCACACTCTTCAAGAAAGGGGATAGGCTTGACTTAGCCAACTGGCGCCCCATTTTTCTAACAAACACAGACACCAAAATTTTAACCAAAATCATGGCTAACCGTTTAGGGACTGTAGCATCTGCCACCATCTCCCCAGAACAATTTGGTTTCATCCCCAGAAGGTCAATTTAAGATAACGTGCACTCAGTGGCTAATGTGTGTCAGTCCACAGCCTCTGGGGCACTTGTATTCTTGGACCAACAAAAGGCCTATGATAGAGTAAACTGGGAATACCTTAGGGCCTGCCTCCATCAATTCTGCCTACCCCCCCGCTTCATTAACTGGGTGATGCTGCTCATGGAATCTGCAACAATGGCAGTGCGTGGACCAGGCTTCCTAACAGAAGTAGTCCGCCCTCAAAGAGGCCTGCGACAAGGGGACCCCCTTAGCCCACTCTTATACAACTTCAGCCTTGACCCACTACTGCAAAATGTGAACGCCCACCTCACTGGGGTCCATGTTCCAGGCCAAACTCCAGTCAAGATGATGGCATTTGCAGATAATTGCGTAGTGGAGGT
>JAKSZP010018935.1:0-60007 GCA_022478985.1 Massospora cicadina | reverse complement strand
AAAACTAATAGGGTAAAATAGCACAAAGTCAGGTAATCTGATTCCTTTAACTTTGTGGCCTATTCTAGGGCACCCATTGAAGGGTTCACCCCTGGCTTCCTCTAACCCCATTCAAGCACCTACGCGGGGACCACCTACTTTTATAGGCGTGGTGGAGGTCCCCAAGGTGAGAAAATTTTATTGGATGGGGATTGGCTGAAATTCATCAAGTTATTACCTCATGGGTACGTTTTGGCCAATAGTGATTCCTCATCCATTGTTTTATTAAAGAGATGCAAGTTTGTCAAGCCTCAATAGGCTAAATTGCATATTACCAAATTCAGAAATTTCCCAGGCCTTATGCACATTGAGCCTTAATGTTTTAAATTTGCTTGATTGATTTATTATAATAGAACTCTTCTTTCCCCCATGTGGTGCCCAATAAACAACTATAAATATTAACTATTTTTTAGTTTATTTATTTCCACTATTTTCATACAAGTGGTGCAAAAAGCCCCTCCTCTGATATTGTTGGATTAGAGGTAAATAAGCACCAGCGATCCTTTTACCAACCCAAAATCCACAAACATAGTCAGAAACAATGTTGATTAAAGGATTCACTATATCATCAACTGCCTAAAAATTATTATACTGAAACAGATCTCATGCTTGCCAGGGTAACAACTAACCCTACTGCCTTAGTTTATCACACTTATCCCAACTCTGGTAGTTTGGGACCCTACCAATGATAGCCATCTTTGCCAAAATCATTGTCACCCCCAGTCAAAGTTTTTATAAGGACTCTGTCAGGCTTTTACCCTAGTTCATCTGAAGCCTCAGATTTAGGCTACTAATTTATTCCTTTGATCAATTTTGAAATATTACTATTGCTATTAATATCAGTTCAGATTTATTATCTTATGCTTTAATGGGATTAAGTCCCAAATTTAATATTATAATCTATCAGTAGAATTTTTATGGGACTTATAGCCCAAAATCAATTTTAATATTCCGTTCAAAAATCTTAGCAATTTCCTCATAATAACGCTAAGTTTATGACCAAATAAATTCCAGATAAATCGCCTTGATAGTGCTCCACTAGCTGATAACATAAGGAAGAATGCTCTAAACAACTTATTATCATATTGATATTAAGTACAAGGTTTTATTCAGTTTTAGATAACTACACGCCCCATTAACAAACTTGTGTCATCTACTATGACATATTATCTATATGCATACTAATGGCAGATAAAACCACTTACCTGTGTTACCATTGTTAAAATCCTGGCAATCTGTTGGCCGCAGGTGCTTAGTCACATGATATTAACAATATAATAGCAGCAGTAGTACTAAAACTCTCAGCAGCTGTTTAATGATCTGAGTTTTAAGCAGGTTACAAGTAATAATTTAACATTTAAAATGGACATGATAAATGTTACTTTATTAAGATAAAGGCTCCAGTATTTATGGTACTTGGAGGCTAAAAAATGAGATAAGCAATAAGATTCATGATAGGCAGATGGTAGCTCAGTTTTAGCTAAATGATGAATCAACCTATTAGAGCTCTTAAAAATCTTTTCACCCTGATATGACTTAATTTTAGGGGACGGAAAAACAGCCAGTATGAAAAATCCATGTGGTAATGACTTAATGTATTTTATCTAATCATTCATCTTCAAGATATTTTTAATTCAGCAATATAAAGGATTTCCTAGTTCTTTTTTGGTGGGTAAAATATTTTCTTCTTTTGGAACACCCTTCAGGTCTATAAAAGGGGGCGGTTTTATCTTAAATATAGCATTAAATTCAAGTTAGTGCATTGGTGAACTTCCAAATAAGGTGCCTATTCTGTTGAAGGTTAAAAGTAAAATTATTAACCTAATCCAAACTATTCTGCCAGAAGTCATACTTGGAATTGCTAATGTTATCTAAACTATTCAACACTGGGACATTCTTCTCCACTAGTCGAACCTACAAAATTGTCCAACAACCATAATTGATCCCAGTCCAGCCTTTGATAAAGAATTCTGATCTGAACCAACTCTGAACCTGGACTGTGCCATCACCTCTCACATTCCTTAGTTCTTTCCACCCTCACACATGGTATTTTCCTATCACTCATCATAATCCTGAATTTTCCCTGGTATTTTAGCTTTTATCATCTTTTTAATATTTTAGTGCTATAATTTTTTACAAGTGTATGTTTTGTATTCCTTTGTAGTTGCATGACAATAGCGTTAATGGCCATTTTCCCAGATAGTTTATATTGCAGACTCTTTTGGTGTGAAAGTGCCAAGTCATCACTTTTCAAAAGCCATTTTGCTATAAAAGCCATCCCAAAGAAAGTTATAATCTCCAAGTTAGTACTTTTTACTCATGTTATCCAACCCAGGCACCTCCAAGTACCCATTAAGTCATCCTTAGCTTGGTGTTAATGGCAGAAAAGCTAAAACAGACATTTGGAAAACATGTTTATAATTTATATATAAAAATGGTGGTAAGCTAATATTTAAAGATAAATCTTTTATAATATAGATGTATTGATATAATACAAGTTAATTAAGTCCTATAAGTAAATTGCAACACATAAATATTAAAAGTAATAAGTTTTCATATGAAATAAAAAATTGAATGAAGTATATCTGAGTATAAGATGGAAGTCTATCACACAAAGAAAAATTTTAATGGAGTATAAAAGCATTTTATTATGTAGCAAGTTTATGACAATGCAGTAATTTATAAGATAACATATTGACAGTAATATGGATACAAAGGTCTTTGTTGGCATGTTATAGTACTAGAAGTTTAAAAAGGCTATAGGTGAAGGGCTAGGTTCTTATCTAAAATTACACAACAGAAATCTTAAACGTTATACATAGAGTGCTGAGATAGATTTTCAGAAAATTATTAAATTAACAACAGATATAACAAATTTAAGGCATTTATATAATATATGTTAACCTAGAAGATACAACATATAACCCTATATAATTAGTTATAATAAGATATAACAGCTAAGAGATAGGTTCCCTTTTAAATCTATACCCTTTAAGTTTTTTATATAAATTAAAGATTAACTCAAGAGCATCTAAACTAGAAGAGAAAAGTTTGTTACTAGGCTAATCTTACATTAAATACTAAAAGTTTTATGCAGCAAGTAGTAGGAGTAATTTAAGTTTCATACTACAATTCTATACAAGTTATCTACACTGAAGTATAAACCAGATGAAGGTTCATTATTCTTGTATAAATCCTCATGAGATGATTAAAGAAATTATATAAAGAATAACTATAGGCGCAGAAGGCAGTATGCTCCCAAGATAGACACTATAACAATGAATGAGCAATATGCATAATATCATATAATATCATATAGAGGTCTTAAGTACAAGCTAGTCATGAGAGCATATATAAAAGTTTCAAAGGATGGCCAAAATCTTCAACAAGGTTGCAAAAGATGTTTGTTACATGGTATAAGTAACTTATTATACATCTGATGTTAATTAATCTTGTTTACCCAATTGAAGTTCCACAAATCTATAGACAAGACCATTTAAGCATAAAGTATAATATGGTGAAGCTCATACCAAAGAAATATTTTCATTTTATAGTAAGTTGTTTAAAAATATTATTAAAAATCTGATAATTATTATGAAATGATAACTATGCCTATGTAGAAACTGTATGTAATAGAATTTTTAGAAGTTAATTTAGTCTAGGTCTAAAGTATATAACTTTTTTAATATTCATCTAAGATAAATTACTGAGACATAATTTATTATACAATTGTAGTCTACATATTCATATAATCAAATTTATAAATACAGTTCATATTTTCTACTATGTAGATACAATTAAAAATAATGAGTATTGATACCAATCATACATTATTTTGCAACATCCTTAATCATACTATCTCAAGAATAGAGATCTATACTTTCTGGAACAGTGTAAGATCCAAAGTATAGATTTTAGTCTTTATTTATATAAATTTCATTATCTTAGATATGCTTAGTGATTTACCTTAAATTCTAACAAAAACTGGAAGGCTATCTCATGCATGGCAAAGCATTGCAGGATCTAGAGATACATCAGAGCCACCAAGTGAGTGAAAAGTTTCTCTCTGATTAACTTATCTTTCCAAAAATTTATTTTATCTACATTTCATAATCTATACTTTAAGTATAGTAAATCTAGTCAAAAAATATAAAACTAAAGCTAATATATTATAAACTGTGGTTATTCTCTCATTGACCCTGTTTAATCCAGTAGATGAACTTGTAGTTGGTAATTTGACTTTGTTGGCGTAGCATACCAATGCCCCAAACTTGATATCAGATTTCAGAATCTCTATGGAGTTTTATCCTATCAGAACACCAAGCATGGAGGTTTACCATGATTTATCCTCCTATCCCATTAATTTTTCTTGTTTCACCCCTTATTGGTGCAGTATCATCCCCAGATTGGACCACCGCAGTGATATACATCCATTAAATTATAATCCTTTTTAGCTATATGAATATAATTAAAGTAGCTTTAGGATAAGTACTAAAGTATATATACAACTCTTATAGAAGCATAAGCTGATAGACTATATGCTCACAGCTCTGCTATAATAGATGATAAATATATAGCTTTGCTACAATCCTCTTAAGCCTAAAGGCTAATATCAAGTGTAGTATCTAATATAATATCTTCTGATAAAAAAAATCAATAAGTGAGTTCTCATGGTCCTCTTATATTAAATGAAGTGTAGTATATACTATTGATACGCCATATAGATCCCTTATATCAGAAAAAACGAATATTGGATGAATATTATGAGCATATAAAATTTTACATATATCTTTTTTATAGCTATATTAACCAGAGGATTTATAGGATCAGCTCCAAATCATAATGGTAAACATCTACAAAAGTAATTAATAAATCAAAATTAAAAGTTATATTTGTTTAGACCATCTAGTACTAAAAAAAAAAGTTATATTTGTTTAATAAATTAAATATAGTTATAAATTATTCCACCACTACTGTAGCTTGATTATTAGTTTGCTGAAACCTATTTCACTCTGTAGTTCATACTATAACAAGTTTTACCTCAATAAAATTCTTACCATTTATGATCTTATATGAGATGTTAGAATCAATTAACAAAAATAATCAACCTAATTTAGAGATATTTTATGTGGCTACCCTAGATCCATATAACAACTATACAGATAGACCATATGAAGCTCTTAGCTCTCATAGGATATGGGAGGTGATTAAAGCACCTTTGAGAAGCTTACCTAGCCTTCTTTTGTTTAAATACAATATATCATCCAATTTGGTATAGTAGCCAAAAAAGGATGTTTGAAATCCTGGATTGACCCTGAGTGGGAGCTATTATAAGCTGTACAGGTAGCTAATGGTGAGATTAAACCTTTTTAAAGTGGATTGTATTGTGGAAGGGACTGATAAATGGAACACTGGGATTCCTGACTGGGTGAGCTAGGACCCAGGAATGTTTGGTAATCTATGGGCAAATTGAAAATGATCAAATATGGGAATTCTGTTATTTTATGAATAAGATAAAGGTAAAATAATGTATCAAAGACCCACAACAAGATAAATAGCTTAATGGTAGTAAACATGTATTTTGAAGGAGCAATCCTAAAGGTAGGAGAGGAGGGGAAGAAACTTTACCTCAAGGATCTACAGTTGCATGCCTATGATAGGCTTGATAGGGTATATGGTTTCCATGATAAAATTATACTGGGGGAAAGAATTATAGGTTGTTTGGCATTCTCATCGTCCTATTATATTGGTGGAGTGATGGATCAAAATAACCAGTACATGATAGTTAGGTCAAAGCCAATAGTAAGTTTTTTTGCCATCTATTTTGTTTCTCAGTTTAGAAACCATATTTAAGCTTCCTAAGGTTAATAGACCACAGCAATTAAACTATCAAAGGTAACTAAGGTTTTATTTGAAGGGGTGATAGATAATAACATGGTAATATATTCTAGAAGGGGCCAGCCAACTATCAAAGGGGAGGGGTGGGATATGAATAGGTGGTGATAACAAGCCAAGGCATGTTAAGCAGGTGATTATTGTTGGATAGGCCCAAGCTCCTAAAATATTCTATGGGGCCTTTTTGAATTTAAAAGTATGCAGATCCAACTTGGTCAGAGATGGATATAGCTAAGCAAAATGAATGGTTGGGGTGATCTAAGGGTACCTCTAATCTGTTAGATTTTGGAGAAAAGATGTGCTCAAACCTGTGTAAAGGCTTAGTTAGGTTTAATTGGAAGGGTTGGTGTAATAAGAACTCTTTACAGTATTAAGATTTTTAAAATAATCGCTGAATTAGATTGGGCAATTTAAGTTGACAGATCATGATTCAGTAGGTCATATGCAACTGTACGTGTCCTAATTTGCATAGATTGAGGCCTGCTTTAAGCTTTGTTTCAGGAAAATAGTTATTAGCAAGAGTAGTTGCATGATTCTGTAACCACAAGCTAATGTGAGATATTGAACGCCATAACGGGGTTAACTCATGTACTGTCCAAGGTAAAACATTGTATCCTCCCATCCCATCTTATTGTTATCATTAAATGATGATATAGAGCAATTTAAAAATGGAAGCTAGGGTGGTACCTATTTATGGTGGTTTTTGCTACAATGAATCTTTAAATAAAAGGTGGGAGAGGTATTGATTTCCAGATTTACTTTTCCCAGAAGAAGCCCTGGACTAAGTTACCTCCCTTGAAAGATTCAGGCCAGATATATATGGACTTGTCATAGTTTGCATAGATTGAGTCCTGGTTAAAGCTTTGTTTCAGGTAATTAATTATTAGTTAAGTAATTGCATGATTTTGTAACCACAAGCTAAGGTGAGATACTAAACGTCATAACAGGTTTAAACCATGTACTAGCTAAGGTAAAATATAGTTTCCTACCATCCCCTTATTATTATCATTGAATGATAATATAGAGCTAGATAAAAAAGGAAGCTAGGGTGGTTGTCTATGTAGGGTGAGCCTGCTACCATTGTTTCTTTTTTATAAAAAGGTGGGAGGTATTAGTGTTGAAAAATCTATATGACTGAAAATTAGCCAAATTTACCACTAGCGGATCATTAGTTACCCATAATGATTAGGCCTATATGAGTATTATCAATTAACTGAGTTGATGAGAGAAGTAAACATCGGCGTATAGGAGGAATTCCCCCAAAGATATAATGATTAAGCGGTTAGGAAATGTCGATGCATGACAAATAATTGGTAAATCGCCTCTAACCAGGTGATCGTGAATTTATTGAAGATAAACTATTCTGGACCAATGAGAATATGGCGTAATGAAGAGTCTAAGCAAAAGTGTCATTATCAACTAAAGTTACTAACATATACGTGAGATAAGAAGGCTGAAAAGGAGGAGGTTTTTAGTGAAGAAGATAAAGAAGATATGTGCAGTAGAAGCTGCAAATATATATAATATAGAAAATAAAGGGTTGTAGCAGAAACAATTGCTTTAGGATTTAATTATATCTATTAAGGTATCTTAGAACCTAAGATATCCATATTGTACGTTTGTTGCTCAGTGGGCTTAACCCTGTGCAATTTCTTTGGCGTATCTCCAATATATCGCCAAAATTATAACTGTGTGTCTCACTACAGTGGGCCCATTGACCAACACGTTAAAAAATAATATTATTCCTTCGCTAAACAATGGCACAAATGACATAAAGTGAAGAGATCCTACCCCGGTTAATGAGTTATCTCAATATGCTTAATTAAAGCTCCTTCTGGATACACTACTTCAGACACAAAAGATTCTTTTTCAGGAAAATAAGGGCATAGTGGACCAGATGGACAAGGCCTTCCACCAGCTATACCTGGTTAATGATCAATTCAGCCATCTTGCTGATCACTTAGACAGAACTACAAAGTGGCTATACTGCGTTGTGTGTAAACAGGATCAAGTTGTTAGGTAAGAGGTTTGCATCAATAAGCTGCCTCTATTTGATAGTGAGTGGAATATTTACAGCTTTTTTAAACGATTTAATTTCACAGCGGAAGGAGCCTCAGATCAGCATAAAGCTAAATTATTAATGTACGCTTTGGATGTGGTGAGTGCAGACCAAGTTATCTGCTATCTTACTACTAGCTTTATCACATGCTAAGAAGTTAAGGATACTGTATGGCGGTTGTTCAGAGGTTCTGCAAAAATGTCACAGTGGAAGGCTGAGCTTTTGACAATCAGATTCCTTCATGATGAAACCCTCACTGCGTTTGCTGACAGCTTTATGATGGAAGACCACATGTTAATTGGGGCAGGAACTTTATCTTACCTGAGGTGTGCATTACAGTGACCTCTGCAGTGATCCTTACTGCGAGTTGTAAAAAGTCATGTCAACGGTTTTGGAGGACGGTGTACCCCTTCTCAAAATCTTTCAATTTCTGCGCCACCTATCCGTCACTTTTGGTGCTCTCAACATGGAACAAAAAGCCATTTCAATCATTACCAAATTTTCGGTGGGAATTGCCAACAAGAAATTAGCTATAATGCGTTGATTTATATGTGAGCACTTAATCCTTCAGCGGCTCCTTTTCACCCACACTATGGTCACTTGGATCGTCCTCAGTTTAATTACAATCCCTTGTGTTACAATCTGGGTTTTTAGGGACATTGCAACCATGTGAGACATATAGGAATACCTTTTTCTCTTGCGGTCAAAGAGACCATTATGCGTCTAACTGCCATGGGAAACCGCAAGCCTATGCAGTACCCCCAGTCCAGACTAAACAGGAAAAAGTTTGAGCGGAGTAGAGATGGGATGCTCTACCTCCGCTAAGTCAAATTTAATTGTCCCTGTTAATTCTAATGAGCCCCTTTGTGTCATGACTGAGCCCCAAACTGACGATTGATTATACCAACAAACCTTAAGTGATATCGCAACTTTCCCCTGAAGGGAGAGAAGAAGAATACAGAGTTGAAGTTATGATGAGATGTACAAACACTGTATGTCTGGAATATCCTTGAGCATAACGTCAGTGCTAAATACAGTCCCTCTGTTGATGTGGTCGCATTAGAGGGTGTTATTGCTACAATGTCATTGGAGAAGATTGTTTAAGCATATCCTCATGTTGGCGCCAGTATTTTCACCTTTCTCAATAACAAGAAGCCCGTGGATGTGCATGTGCTAAACTTCAACAGTACGTCTTATTCAGAGTGTACCTATTGTTATATCTTCGTGGGAAGTACCAAAATTTGAGCAATTATAGACACTGGCGCTCCCATCAATATAATATCCACTCAGCTAGAGGCTAGGCTTCCACTGAAGCTTAATGTGGATCATTGGGTAGTGTATTGGACCGCTGGAGCTCAAAGCATTGTGTTAGAGGGTGCCCACAGCGCGTTGCCTTTGAGGTTCAGGTTAATTGGCGCTTCCTCTCCAGCCGTGGTTTTGCCTAATAATGATTATGACATGCTGATTGGGGCAGCATTCATGTGACAATTTGGGGAAGTGGTCAATATGGCAGAGGAAACCTTTGAGATTTGGGGCAACAAATTCACATCTGTTTTACCTCCAGCGGAATCCCAAAAGAGCCTATCCTCTCTAGTCAAATAAATTTTGTTTATAGTGATGGGGTAATTCCTGTTTGCTACTGGTAGATGAAGCGGAGGACCAGAGCTCTCCCTAACCGGATTTATGAGTGTAATGGTATTTTGCTAAGGGCTGCGACCACATTTAGTATACCTTCTGGGCATCAGGTTATAGTAAGGATGGAACTTGAAATAGACATCCAGAAAAGTCTATATGGTGAAATTATGGGTCCCTACCAGCAATTGTGGCTCAAACTCCATGTAGCTCTGTAATTCCAGGGGAACATCCCCTGTGCGTGGATCAGGCGATCTTCCCATTTCCAAATAAAAAGAGTCATAAGAGGGCGGCTGTACCCCTCATCACTCAGGGTGACCTCACCCAAGGGTAGACGAGCGCTGAGTAACAGCCCTCTCACTTCAGATCCCTCCCCTGGTACCCTCGCTCACCTCAGCTGAACTTGTCCGCCAGATTAAGGAAATCTACACTAAGATCACTGAATTGAAGTCAAAGGGTCCAAAACCAATGGGAATAAAGCCTGACAATCCAAAAATATATATTCAAAAAGGGACAAAATCAAATTATTGACTGGTATTGCTGACAGTTTTGGCTCAACCAGCAGTATGATCGCCAATGCTAACCACCTCTCAAAATCATTGGGGATGATCCCAGATGTGCAGATGGTATCTTTGGAAGCCAGTGCAGACAGTTTGTGACCCTATCCATTAAATTGGGAGTTGCGGCTGATATAACTCATTTGACTGAATGAATGCCCCAGTGACTGGGCATGGGCGGGTTGGGCATCCCAAACCTGTTTCCAACCAATTGGGACCGCCCCTACATGGGGTGGCTCTGGGGAATTCCCATTGCTCGTCAGGCCAGACGCTGTTGCACCAACTGATGGAAACGTGGTTGAGCCTCAGTTCAGGTGTTCAAGGTCAAGCTGAAAGTGACTCGGCCTGCCAAAAAATCCTTTGATGTCAGTTATAATTGAGATTATCTGCCCCTTCCCCAAAAATTCTTTAGGTTAGGTCAAATTTGTAGGATCCAATCCCTGCTTGGACCCACATCAATTAAACACTATATAATCAGTTGCATTGCACTAAGGAAATTGTTAGTCAATTCTCTTTATTTTCCTTTATAATAAATTCCCGCTCAAAAACCAATTTTTTTACTTTATTTATATCCATCTTGCCGAAGTCCAGATGTCATTAACCTGGTGGCCTATTGGTCCCTACATTAGATGGGAATTACCAGTTTTGATGATTACCATCACTCCCACCATCGTCAACTGAATTCAACGTTCAAGAAACTTCTGGCAATTTAATCCCATCATTTCAACTATCCGCCATCAATATGCTAGGATCTTGTGACCTTACATCCACCATTTTCAAGCAAGAATCCGCTCCCTTGTCTCCACAATTGTATTGAACCCACCCACCAGCAACCCTGTAGAAAACATCCCAGTGGTACAATCCCCAGCAGCGAGACCCCCAGTGTCTGGGGTTGTTTCCATTTGGTTCATTTTTGGGTTTCTTCTCACGCTCATTCTACACCAAGTCATCATTTCCCAATTCATGGCTCCATACAACATCATATGAGAAATAATGACACTAGCATTCTGGCTTGCTTTTTGGGTGCTCACGCATTCCAGCTGGCAGGCCGGTCTAAACTTCTTATGCCGTTTTCATGACAGACTCCCATTTTACTTTTACCAGGGCATGGTAAAGTGAAGATCTTATTATAAAATTTACAGAAGGAGTCTATGGTGGTTCAAAGACCACAAATGGTGGAGTTTTCTGCAATTGACTCCAATTGATGAAGTTCAGCATATATATAATTTCAGTTTATGGGTAGACTAGGTCTATCTGAAAAAGCCTCAGACAACATAATGACCATGGTTCCACGCTAGGCTCTGATAGGGCTGTCAGATGACCAGATAGATAGGGTGATGGCCCAGTTTGAAAAATATTGAGATATCTTTGCATCCAATGACCACAATTTGGGATATGCCTGTGTGGTAGTGCATTGGTTGGACATGGGAGACCTCATCCTATTTGATAACAGCATATTTATCAATTTAAAGCGGCAAAAGAGATTGTGTCCACAGAAGTAGATAGAATTGATCAAACAGGGAATGTTAGCCATTGAAGAGCCCTGGGCGTCCCCCATGTTGATCATTAAGAAAAAAGATGGCACTAATAAAGTAGTAATTGACTACTGGAAGCTTAATCATATCACAAAAAAAAATTCATATCTGCTTCCAAAATTTGTGATGCTCTGTATCAGCTGAGTGGGGCCAACTATTTCTCAGACATGGATTTGATATCAGGATACTGGCAGATTGAGTTGCCAATGGCGGAATGGGAGAAATGTGCTATTATCACCGTGAAGGTGTTGTTCCAACCCACACGCATTCCTCAAGGGTTATGCAATTCCCAGGCTACAATTCAGCAGGTGATGGACAACATCTTAGGTGACCTTGGGCTGTTCTACATGCTAGTCTACCTTGACAATATCAACATGTTCTCGTGGACGCTCACTGAACATTTAGACCATTTAAAGCAAGTGTTTCACCAATTTGCTGAAACAAACATAAAAATCAAACCTTGAACATGCCATTTTTCAAGGAGCAATTATAATATTGGGTTTTTGGTGGATTCAAATCGGTTTAATTCTCAGCTGGAAAAGGCTGAAGCTATACAAAACATGACTCAGCCAGGCAACAAGAGGGATATTAGTTGCTCTTAGGGATAGTTGGGTAGACCATTGGTTCATCCCTAACTTCAGCTGTATTGGGGAACCCCTCTTCGAGTTATTGAAGAATAACGCCACCTTCAAATGGACTGAGCATTGTCAAAGTGCTTGTGATTTTTTCATGCCACATTAGCTAGTGCGCCAGCTTTACAATATTTAACTTTGAGAGGGAATTTATTATGCAAATGGATGCATCTCTTTCTGCTGTAGGGCGATATTATCCCAGAAGGATAATGGCAGTGTGGAGCACCCAGTTGCATATTGTAGTCAGAGCTTGATTAGCCATGAATAGAACTATACCATAATTGAGATGGAGTGCCTCACTGCAATTTATTCATATACCCAGTTCTGAGTCTACCTACATGGGGTAAAATTCAAGGTAGTGATAGATCATGCATTGTTGCGTTGGCTACAAAACCTTTGTGAGCCAAAAGGCATCTTGCAAGATGGGCCCTGTTGAGTAATTGACTGGACCTAATCATTGTATATTCAATAGGGACATATTAATGTTAGCATGCTTAAACTAATTATGGATCATATCAGATATCAGCGATTATGGATCAGGTATATCCTAAGTATATCCAAACTTGGGATTTTTGGCCTAGCAATTTCACTTAATAATATTCAACTATGATGACATGGGCTCTGGGCTTTGTTGGTTAGGTCGGACTCAAATTAAGTTTGACTTAATGACTCGGGCACATGGGCTTTGTTGGTTTATGTCAAAATTAGTTTTTTGTGTTAATTAAGTTTTTTGATCAAATTAATTACTAATTAGTGAAACAAATCGCCTTGGTATGTGCTGCCAATTACATGTGAAAGAGAATCAGTTCAGCTATTTGCAGATGCATCCAAAACGCCATCTTGAGAATGATGACAGTGTTTACACTGACCCTGAGGCTGAACATGATTCCCTGAGTCAAATTATTTGCAGACATTCTTAAAAACATTTTATGTGGCCAAGTGCCATTGAAAATGAGACATCATGGGTAAGATGTGGTGAACATTGAACCCTATAAATAACCCTCAAGTTGATGCTAATAAAGAACATTCAACTACTATGATAAGTCTATAATTTAACTTATATACTTTTTTGCGTTTAATACTTACTTTTTATCAGTTGAGACTTTACTTGGGATCAGTAAGATCAGGGCGGTGTGCCATCATCCAAGTAAATGACAGGGAATACGAATTTAAGTATTACCAAGAAGGTATATCTTAAATTTTAGTCACCATCCAGTCTATTGTCATCATACAATAGACGCACAAAACTTCATCCCACTTCAGAAGAAGGATCAGCCCACCAAAGAAACCCCAAACTCAACAAGTGGCGCTCATGGCTGGGATTGCAGATAGTGACCGCGCTGAGCAGGGGAGCAATTTCAATCAATTATTCAGTCTCATCACCGGGCCCAACGGGAATACTGAAATGATGGTGTCCAGATTAATTGGGAGGATGTACCCATTATTACCTATCCTGACGAACCCATTTCACCTGAAGAGCTGGAACATCTTGAACAGAAGTTGTTAAGAGGGTATCAAATAGGACAAAGGCCCTTGGACATTAGTAGTAATCTTTTTTACCACCAACAACAGCAAGATGTGTTGTGGATGAGATATCTTGCTCATCATCAATTAAGTGTAGCTCAGATCTGAAACAATTTAATTGGGATAGAGAATTTTGCCCAATACTTAATTGAATTTGTATATCCCACCTCTAGAAATTCTCAGATGACAATCGCCCACCATCATGCAGTCATTACTGAGTTGGTGAACTTCTCTTGCAACTCCATCCAGGCGGGCCAAATTTTAAATGAGCAATTGGAAGCCAACTTTGCTGAGGTCCGTTCTAGTTTGGAGGCAAATTACAACTTAGCCACTTGGGCTAATGACTGGGTAGCAGAATTAGCACAAGAGCTAAATGACAGATTGCATCCCATCTTTGAAAATTTCTTAAAGGAAAGAGGAGTCACCGAATTTTGGGTCAGCAATATCACTTAGACTTCTATTAACGCTTCAGAGCTCATGAGGCTTAATCACAAAGCCCAAGAGGTGCAGTTAAACCATAACGATGAATTTTGTGACCAGTATTGACATTTGAGCGCCCAAAGTTCACAATTGAAGGATGAATAAACCAGAAAAATCAATTACTGGCAAACACAATTTGAGGACCAACGGGCGAAAAATGAAAAAATCAAGACTCTATTGATCTTCTTGATCTACAGATCAATAATCTCAATGATGATGTTAATGCTATTAACGAGTCAAACAATAATCTCCATGGAGAATTGAACCAGTGCAAGAAGGCAATAAAAGAAAAGGACCAAGAGTTTCCACCTTGCAACAACAAGCTACTAGATTGAATGAGGAAATTGCGAAATTAAAGTTAAAAAACAAAAATTATGTCAATTGGGAAAACGAAATCAATGAGCAAATTTGAGCTCTGGATGATGGGCGTTGTCAGTGTGCTACAAACCACTTGACTGGAAATTCTTCTGAATATTATGAGGATAAAGCTTCAGAAATAGCTACCAAAATGGACGCTGGGCCACGTCAACAACTGCCTAGCATATGGTTGCTTTGGCCAACCTTAACACCTCAAACTGGGATATGATGCCCCAACGCCCTAGTACGCCTGGCTCTAGTCAACAAAGAAGTAATCATGATAACCAGGAACGGGGAAGCGATAATTATAAACCAGCAAGCCTGCCAGCCTCTAACAAGAATGGAAGTATTACAGCACTTTGTCAAACGCTTTGAAATGGCCTTGCATGGGGCCAATGACCGTAACAAAGCAGACACTATGATTAACTGCTTGGATGAGTGGAACACTGAGTTGATTATGCCTCACATTAACAAAAATCCAACATATGCCAAAGTCAAGGAGGCTGTGCTTCATGAATTTGGAGGTCCAGAACGGATGTTGACCAGAAAATCTAAGTTTATGAACATTTGCTTTAGGAAAGATGAAGCAATTGACAATTTTGTGGATTGATTCTATTGCAAAGCTCAAGTTCTCTTAGGCGCACAGGCTATGGTCAATTTTGATGCTAAGATTGCACTAGAGCATGCAGTAGAACCTTACCCTAATCTATCAAACACTTTATTGCCTGCTTTTGTGCAAAATCTGGCAACATCTGAATTGGTTGACTATTTGCGCAGATGCTCAAAAAATTATGGCCCTCCTAATAATGGTTACAGATTGGGACCCGCTGCCTTTGCTGGAAAGCCCTATAAAACTAATAAGAAAATTGACAGTAATACGCCTGTAAAAAATGAGCAAAACTCAAACGCAAGAGCCCCATGGCCAGTGAGTGAAATTACTTGCTTTAATTGCAATTGCAAAGGTCACTATTCTTCCCAATGCCATCAGCAAAATGTCCTCATAGTTCTTCCTGATACTGTGCAGGAGGAGGGAAAAGAACAAGCACAATAGATGCGGGACGCTCTATTGTGCCTAAGACACCAGTCCCACCCAATCAACAAGAAAATGATGGCCATGGGGCCTCATTTAAAAATAAAATTGATTCTATTTTAGTATCAAATGACGATTTTTCAAACATACATGTGGTAACTCGCTCCCAGAGTAAGGTTGTCATACCTGAAGCCCCTGAAGTAGTCGCTAAACCCTATGTGCAACAAATACTTGAGAATATTCCAGCTGACGGGCTGAGTAATGCAGCAGATACCCTAAAGCCTGAAAGGGGTCAATATAGCAATGCTAATTGACACATTCATTAATGAATGTCCCAGTATTGGGAATACTCTGAAGCACACTCTTAACTCCATAAATTCTTCCCATATCCACTTAGTAAACTCTATTGATTCTCACTACTCTGAGTGCACTTATGTGGATATTCTGGTCAATAAGGTCAGAGTTGTAGCTATTGTTGATAGTGGAGCACCTGTAAACATTTTTTACACAAAGTTGGTAAAGCAATTGAAAATAGCTCCGGACATTGACCATCATCAAGAATATGGGACCACAGGCCTTAACAGCACTAAGAGTGAAGGAGCTTACAGCGCTTTGCCACTGCGATTTGGAGCTTTGGTAGTAGCCACACCCGCTATAGTGCTTCCAAACGCCAATTATGACATAATAACTGGAACTAGTTTTTAAGGACCTATGGGATCTTATGCAATTTTAAAAAAAACATCTTGACAATATTGGGCCAATCACTTCCAATTTATTACTCTCACAACGATACAAAGCCCACAAGCTGTCATAGAAATTTTATCAATATATCTTATGCTGATGAGATAATACCAGTAGGATATATTAAGTGGTGGAATCAAAGCCACCCCATGCCAACTGCCATAAACAAAAATTGAGGAATACCTCTACGTGTTAATAAGGATGTGACAATAGCTCCAGGCCATCAACTGGTTATGAGGACTGAGACCACACTGGATATTCCAGAAGGACTGTACGGGGAGGTTGTATCCCCGTGGCATCATTCTCAAATGGAACCTAGTGTGGCGCCTGGAATACTTATACTGGGGCATGGAGAGATTGATGTCTTACTAGCAAATTTAACCAGCTGAAATATTAAGGTCAAGAAATATCAAGTAGTCACTTTTGTGCATCTGTTTCTGAGGGACAAGTTATTATCAGATGTCAAATTTGGTGACTTATCCAAGTTCAGCTTACTGACCAAAACCCTTGGGGCACATACTGTAATATCTCGAGAATCTTTTACTGGATTATCAGAACAACAGAAGGATGAAGCACTAGAGTTTTTTGAATGATACTCCAAAATTTTTGCCAAAGATAACCAAGATTTAGGTTGTGCAAAAGGAGTTCAGCATTTTGTTGATACTGGGGACCATATGCCTATTAGAATGAGGCCAATTCGGCGCCCCAGGGCTAGTGACGAAATAGTCAGTGAAGAGCTAGACAGATTGTTGAAAAGTGGAATGATAGTGCCATCCAAAAGCCCGTGGGCCAGCACCATTTTAATCATAAATAAAATACAGCAGCAATCAAGTTGTGATTGATTATTGACGCCTCAAGCCATTACAAAAAAAGATTCATATCCGTTGCCCAGAATTGATGATGCTCTGGACCGTCTGGGAGGGGTGAAGTACTTTACCACAATGGACCTCATCTCAGGATATTGGCAAATTGAGCTGCCACCTGAGGAGCAGGAAAAGTGCGTGATGATTGCTGCTCAAGGGCTTTTTCAACTGACACACATGCCACAGGGGCTGTGTAATGCACCAGCAACCTTTCAGCGCGCAATGGACACAATTTTGGGGGACCTTATATTTTTTTGCGTTCTGGTGTACCTGGATGACATCAATGTCTTTTTGCGAACAATTTCTGAACACCTGGAGCACCTTGAACAAGTTTTCAAACGGCTGTTGAAGGCCAATCTGAAGATAAAACCTAGAAAATGCCAATTCTTTAAAGAACAATTGGAATACCTTAGGTTTGTCATTGATTCCAAGGACTTGCGGCCTCGGCCTCAAAAGGTGGAGGCGATTAACAATATGCAACCTCTGACGAGTATGAGAGATGTTCAAGTGTTCTTAGGCATGGTAGGATACTATCAAAGATTTGTGGAAGGGTTTGTGAAGATTGCCGAGCCTCTATTCCACTTACTACAAGGAGGAGTTCCTTTAAGCTGGGCAAAGGAATGCCAACAAGCCTATTAGGCTTTGAAAAACAAAATGAGCTTGGTGCCCATTTTCCAATATCCCAATTTCAGTAAGCCTTTTATTGTACAAACTGACGCCTCGTTGACTGCAATTGGTGGTGTGCTATCACAGATTGGGGATTATGGTGAGGAGCATCTGGTCACTTATTGCAGCAGGACTCTGAATAAGCATGAGCATAATTATATGGTGACCAAAAGAAAATGTTTGGCTGTCATATGCTTGTAAATAATTTTGGGTTTACATTCATGGCACAAAGTTTCAATTAGTGATGGATCACAGCTCATTATGATGGCTCCACAATCTCAAGGAACCTGAGGGACAATTAGCCCGCTGGGCTCTGAAATTACAAGTGTACAATTATGAAATTATTCATAGAGCTGGAGCGGCCCATCAAAATGCAGATGGACTATCACAACTTCCTATTGTAGCTGTCCTGAGCAGTTTGGCCGATGAGCTTCATGAAAAAATGATTACCCAAAAGTATGGAGATGAACCACCCAAAGTCAAATAGTGATTGAAAAAGCATTAATTGACACCAAATATTGAAATGGAGTTTTATACAAGCTTAAGCACAAAAGACATAGTCAAATTTTCCCAAAACATTCCAAACAAACGGAGATTATTACACAAGCACACAAGGCCATCAGGCATGAGGGGTTGACTAAGATGCTAGAATTAATTCGATTGAGCTACTATTGGGATTCCATGTGATTTATTATCTAAGATGTGCTTGATAAATGTCATTCATGCCAAATTACAAAGTCTATTAAGTTGTATGTGAAATATCATTTAATCAAACCTGACTGGGCCTGGCATACTGTGGCAATTGATGTAGTTGACATTATACCTGTGAGTATCCTAGGCAACAAATACATAATTGTTGCTATCAACCATCTAATGAAATGTGTGGAAGAGAAAGTAATTCAAGATGTCGGGACCCTAACTACTGCCAAGTTCATTATGGATTATATTATCTATAAGCACGGATGCCCCCAGAAGATCTTGATGGACAATGGCATGAACTTTACTGCCCAAATGGTACAACAGCTAAGTGAGCTGATGTCCATCAAAGGAGTGTTGTCAACACCATACCATCCTGAGACTAATGGTATGGTAGAGCGAGTGAATGGCACTTTAGTCAGCATTTTACAAAAAAACGCAGCCTTGGCGCCTTTGCAATGGGCAACTTCAATTAGTGCGACCATGTTTGCATACAATATTGGACACCACAGCAGCACAGGCCACTTTCCATTTCAACTTTTGTATGGTAGACAGCCCGCTCTGCCTCTATTATTATATTCAGTACTCAGTTCAACTGACGCAATTAACCCAAATAACTATGTTGAGCAACTAGTGAAGACCGTAATCAAGTTGCAATCTGAAGTTTATCAATATGTGATTAGTCAAAAAACTATTCAGAAGAGCTACAATGACGCTAAATGAGCTATGGTGGCTAAGTTCAAGGAAGGAGATTTAGTAGTATATTGTGACACTCATAGTGCAGGCTGTGCGCACAAGCTAGCCTCGCTTTGGAAGGGTCCATTTATTATATTGGAGAAATCATCTGAAGATGTATATACCATTAAGGATCAAGGCGGCTGGGTTGTGAATCAAGTACACGCTTAGTTCCTTCATCTGTATCATAAATAATAATAAAACAAAAAAAGAAAAAAAAAAAAAAATAAATTAATTAATTAAAAAATTGGATTTAATAAATATAAATATTTAATGATGAAAAAATAATAATTGCAAGCCATAGAGTTTATTTCATAGATTTGATGCCTTGATAGCATTAGAACTAGGTACCCCTTCTTTGGTAGGGGGAGGAGAGTGTGATTGAACTGGAGAAGCCTGTAACGGAATTGGAGAGATGCGGATTTCATACAAGTCCCAACTATCTAGACCCTGGCGGAGGAGTGATAAACCCAAGAAAGCTCAGCGCCAGGCACGCTGGCCTTGTCAAATTAGGAAAGGCCACCAAATTAAAGGGAAAGTCCATTGGAAGAGACTTTGGAATAGGCAGAAAAGGTTCAAGTCAGGAGTAAATGCCGCCAAAAGGAAGATACAATCGGCAAGAAGGCTCTCAAGGCAGGGGTAAACAGAGGGGAAAAACTCTTTCGCACAAAACATTTGGGAATGGGCCTCATCTAACACCCTGTGCATGTCAGGCATGGTATCAGTAGGAAGCAACAAATGAGGGAAGTGAACGCACGCACCCAAAAGAGCCATCTGGGGGACATACTTCTTAAGAAGCCCCTTAGCTAAGCTTTTACAAATGGCTCAGTATAACACCAGGATGCACTGATCCTTCAAAATCCAAGTCTTGAGGCCCAACGCGACGTAAAATTTGGTATGCACCAAAGTGGGTTCACATTAAAGCCTAGCAACCAAGTTAGCGAAAATAGGGGCCTGGTTGGCCTCAAGAATAAAGTATGCGGCAACCTCAGGACCAGTAGCAAGTGCAGATGACAAGTAGGCATTCACAAGCTCTGACATTAAATTGAGCTCAAGACCCAATGAAGCCATGCTGCCCACGCACAAGGAGGAAGCAATATTTTTTGAAGTGAAGACGCTAAAAAGTGAAAACAAGAAGTACAGAAGAAGATCCCCATATGAAGTGAATTGATATCAGATCAAGGTTAATTTGGACTAAACAGCTTCAGAAGGCTGAAGAGATAAAGAATAAGTTGAAAGGGGATCCCGCTTGACCCATTGGGATGTTCAACTGACTGTACCTGAAGCCACAGGGGCTTGTTCAGGTTTATCAATTGGTGTTGTTGCAGCGGGATGTGAAGCCAACCTCTCTATTACCGTGGAAGCATAGCTGGTCAACCCAGCTTGAGGAATCATGGGCAACACGCCTGAGTTGACCATCATGCACCGCATGGACTTGCTTAGCCTTAGGAAGGCTCATCTTTCCAAGGTGGAAAGGCTATCAAGATAATGTTCATACTTTGAGGAACGTGAAAAGTTAGACATTGTGACCCAGGAAGAAGGGTACCCGCCACTTATATCCAGTCAAGGTGGGAGAAGTGTTGAGTAATTGACTGGACCTAATTGTTGAATATTCAATAGGGACATAAAAATGTTAGCATGCTTAAACTAATTATGGATCATATCAGATATCAGCGATTATGGATCAGTTATATCCTAAGTATAACCAAAGTTGGGAATTTTGGCCTAGCAATTTCACTTAATAATATTCAACTATGATGACATGGGCTCGAGGGCTTTGTTGGTTAGGTCAGACTTAAATTAAGTTTTGACTTAATGATTTGGGCATGTGGGCTTTGTTGGTCTATGTCAAAATTAGTTTTTAATGTTAATTGAGTTTTTGATCAAATTAATTACTAATTAGTGAAACAAATCGCCTTGGTATGTGCTGCCAATTACATGTGAAAGAGAATCAGCTCAGCTATTTTCAGATGCATCCAAAACGCCATCTTGAGAATGATGACAGTGTTTACACTGACCCTGAGGCTGAACATGATGCCCTGAGTCAAAGTATTTGCAGACGTTCTTAAAAACATTTTATGTGGCCAAGTGCCATTGAAAATAAGACATCATGGGTAAGATGTGGTGAACATCAAACCCTATAAATAACTCTCAAGTTGATGCTAATAAAGAACACTCAATTACTATGACTAGTTTATAATTTAACTTATAAACTTTTTTGCGTTTAATACTTACTTTGTATCAGTTGAGACTTTACTTGGGATCAGTAAGATCAGGGCGGCGTGCCATCGTCCAAGTAAATGACAGGGAATACGAATTTAAGTATTACCAAGAAGGTATATCTTAAATTTTAGTCACCATCCAGTCTATTGTCATCATTCAATAGACGCACAAAACTTTATCCCACTGCAGAATAAGAATCCTCCCACCAAAGAGAACTAAAACTCGACAGGCCCTAAAGATGCAGGCTTATAATTTTAAAGTACTGCATCATTCTGGCGCAAATAACCAAAATGCTAACTGTTTATCATGGCTACCAGAAATTGTGGCAATGGTGGATTTGGGCGACTTGATATATGAAAAAATAGTCAGCAGTTTATATGTAGATGAACTGCCACAAGTTATTCGTATACTAGATGGGATGATGACTAATACAATCTGGAAAGATGGGGAGTCATATAAGTGGGTTGGTAACAATATGCTGAGTTCCCAAAACCCTCCATTTAACTGAACATTATTTTGAGTGCATGTAAGGTGGTAGGTCATGGAGGAGTACACAAGATGTTGGAATTCTTATGGCCTTAATACTAATGGGAAAGTATGCACTTTGATGTGCTGGAAACCATTTCCTGCTGCCACCAGTGCCAAGTGGAGAAGCCATTCTGCCAAAAACAAACCTCTTGCCAGCTGGTAAGCCTCATTTTGCTTGGCACACGATGTCTATTGATATCATTGGGCTCTTGCTGACAGGAGCTAACTGGTCTAAGTATATTTTGGTGGTAGTTGACCATTTGACCAGGTGGGTTGAGCATGGGCAATATGAGATCTGGGGCAGTTACTGTGGCTAAGTTTGTAATGGAGTGTATAATTCATCAGCATGGCTGCCCTCAGTTCATCCTTGCTGCTAATGGAACTAATTTTACCTCTCACATCCTACTAAAGCTCAACAAAAAGATGGCCATCCGCAGGGTCCTTACAACCTCGTATCACCCCAAATCTAATGGAATAGTCAAATGGGTTAATGGGATGCTGGTGAATATACTCCAGAGACTGGTAATGGATAGACCCTCCAATTGGAGTACCCTCCTTTCTACTGCTGTATTCGCCTACAATATAGCTACCATTTGGCAACAGGGTTGAGCCCTTTTAAGTTACTATATGGATGGCACCCCGCTCTACCCACACTGCTCTATGCCTGCATGGAAGTTACCAGTGGAATGGATCCTCACCGCCACTTGACCACCCTAACGAATACATTGATCAATTTACAAACTTAATTGCAGTCATTCAGCTTGGCCAATAAAATTATAAAACTAGGCTGCAATCAGGTATGGCATAGCAGCCTAGCGCAGTTCAAGGATGGTGATATTGCTCTATTCCATAATCAGCATGGGTTTGGGTGGAAGCATAAACTAGCTAGTATCTTAATTGCCCTTTTGAGATAATAGAAAAAACAAGTGTTGATGCCTATACTATCACTGACCCATGTGGTCAAATTATTAAAAAAGTGCACATAAAGTTCCTTTGGGCATATAAACAACAATAGAGACTTGTCCAGGTCATAAGGAAATAACGAATCATCATCATGGGGTAAGTACGCCACATCTATTGGTGTCATAGCTCAGGTTCTTTGGCTATCCAGTCTTCTTCGCCCCAATTTTTCACAGTTTATTGTGGTGGTTTTGTGCTTTGATCGGTGGAAACCCATTTATTTTTTCACCACTTTGGGAGTGGCACAGATTGGCTGGACCCTTCTCAGGTTGGTGGTGGGGGTGGAGGCTGCCATGTCAGAGGTGAGGGAGTTGGAATCCGCTCTGGAACTATTGCATCAGAAAAATGGAGGGGAGGACAAGGTGGCAGAACTAAAAGAGGATAATGGGCTGGGGACCCAGGGTAACAGGCGAGGTGGCAATAGTCTGGCTGGGTGGTTGAGATTGAGATGAACCTGCTCTTGCCCCACTAGGAGAAAAGCATGCAACCACATGTGCTGATGCTCTTGAGAGATTAACGTGTACCTGAGAAGAGGGAGCTGGAGTCATAAGGTCTGGTGCACAAGAAGGTGAGTCCCACATGGGGGGAAAAAGGATGCACCCAGCGCCATGATGTGGAGGTATTGGGATGGGTCATTGGTGCTAAGGATGGCAAATGTTATGGCAACCCCAGATTGTGTGATTCAACCAGTTGTTTTGGAAGTGCACCCATAGGGACCAGAAGTGGGTAGGAGTGCAGGGAAAGGACTCTGACCAGCTGGCTATCACCCACCACACAAAGCCCAGCATCTGTCAGACTGATAGTACCATGAGATGAGGCTCGGTGGGAGGTGGGAGCACTAGATGGCTGAAGCCATCTTCTAGGAGCTGGGCCACCTAGTTGAATGAAGGGCCTCAGCTCCACTCCCCTCCCCAGCGCAACTGGGACACTATGTCCTCAAAGGGGGTGCACAAGGTAGATAAACGACCAATGAATTCAGGAACAAGTTCCTCCTGGGCCAGAAGGGTCATGGCATCCAATTTGGCCCCTAATCATCATCTGGAGGAAGAGGGAACTGTAGGAGTGGGATGTGACCTGGGTCAGCCAGATCTGCATTGAGCCATAATTGGAAGGAAAAGTTGAAGTAGCGAGCTCATGGTTGTTGGCATGTGGTGAGCTGCATCAGGTTGATCAAAGAAACATCATACAGCTTATCGCCCAGTCAAAGGGGAGGTAATGTTGAGAAATCTATATGACTGGATGATAAGCTAAAATAACCACTGCCAGATCATTGGTTAACCGTAGAGATTAGGCCTCTATGATTATTATTGAGTATCCGAGTTGATGAGAGAAGTCAACCTCAGTGTATAGGAGGAATTTGCCAAAGATATAGTGATTAGGCGGTTAGTAAAATGTCGATGCATGACATATAATTAGTAAATCACCTCTAACCAGGTGATAATGGATTTAATGAAGATAGACTCTGCCAGGCCAATGAGAATATGGTGGAATGAAGAGTCTAAGCAAAAGGGTTGGTATCAACTGAAGTTGCTAACATATAAGTGAGATGAGATGGTTGAAAAGGAGGAGGTTTTTAGGGAAGAAGATGAAGTGAGTTTATGATAGAAACTGTGAATATATAATTAAGAAAACAAAAGTTGTAGCGGAAGCAATTGCTTCAGGAATTTATTATATTTATTAAGTTATCTAAGGACTTTAGATCTCCATATTGTCCGTTTGTTGCTCAATGGCTTAACCCTGTGAAACCTCTTTAGCACATCTATGATAAATCACCAAAATTATACCAATTAGTTGGCTGATTTACTTTTCCCAGGAGGTGCCCAGGACTAAGTTACCTTCATGAAAGATTCAGAAGGTCAGTGTCATGGAAACGGCAGAAGAAGTTTAGACCAGCCTGCCAGTCAGGATGTGTAAACACCCAGAAAGCAAGACAGAATTCCAGAGGCATTGCTGACCATATGACTTGATATGGAGCCAGGAAATGTGATACCACAAAGTGGTGGTGTAACAACAGGGTAAGGAGTATCCCAATGGCAAACCACACTGAACCCATTCCCAACTCAGTGGTTCTGACTGCAGGAGGTGTGATTACTGGGACAGTCTTGACGAGATTCTTGTCTTGGGAGGCCAACTCATTGGGGGCGATAGGGAGATGGGTTCTCTCTATCCATTGTTGTACATAGGGCCATAAAATCCCCGTGTACTGTTGTCAGAAATTCATAAGAGTGGGGTTGTAAGACCAAAAGTGTCAGACTCGCTGGGCTCAATTGATGATAGAGGGAGCCATGGTGACCAAAAGAATTGGTAAAGCCCACCTGGAGTGTGGGGTGATGGGCCACCGGGAAAATGCCATCTGGGATGCAGTTAGAATGGAAAATAAAGAAAATTTGATTTTTCTTGGCAAAAATTTATCAGGAAAGGAAAGTAAGAAAATTGACCAACAATTTTCTCAGTGCCATGCAACTGATTAAATAGTGGTCAATTGGGTAGTGACAGGATGGGGTCAGGACCCAACAAATTTGGCCTGACCGGTGCATTTTTTCAGTAATGAAAGGGTTTATTCTTTGGGAACTGACATCACAAAATTTGGCAGCGGGCTGAGTCTCTGTCAGTTTGACCTCAAACGTCTGAACCAGGGCTTGACTATGTTTTCAACAATTAGCATGATGGCATTTGGCCCAATGGGTGACGGGAATCCCCCAAAGCCATCTCTTATAGGGACGGGACCATTTGGTTGTGAACAGGTTCAGGATGGCCAACTCACCCACGCTTGGTCATTTAACTGTTTGTTTGGTCAACAGCAGCACATCGGGCGCAACACCTGGATTACTATTTGAGGGCTTTTAACCCTCATCAATAGCACCCAATATTTGTTCAACTGGTCTGGATATTGAATTGGGACTGTCAGGCAATCCAGATGATATCTCATTCTTCATGCTTTTACAGTCATTTGAATCTTGGGCATCAGCCAGATTGTTGGCCAAATTAGATCTGACCAATTTCAATTTGGTAATCTCAGCACGGATTTCACTAATTCCCTGCAACAGTTCTGCTAAGGTTTATGTGGGTATTGGAGGTGGGATTCAAAGAGGATGAGCTGTTACCCATCGCTCATCTACTATGTGAGCGAGGTCACCCTGAGTGATGAGAGTTACCGCCATCCTCTTTGGTGTCTTTTTATTTGGGAATGGGAAGATGACCTGATTGAGAGCTAAAGGACATTCCCCGAGACTTACATTACCCTTTCCTTTTTCCAAAGAAATGGCACCCCCACTAGGAAATTGCGCCAGGGCCACATTTTTGTGTGCTTTAGGTAACTTGATAGCCATAATTGTCGCAATTTTCTGAGGAGGGCGGGGGCCCCAGGGTGGGATGTGTGGAAAGCTTTGACCAGGGCCATGCAGTTCGCGCAATCATGCACCTTGACCCAACTATTTTCATAAGCTGGGTATCCTTTCCAGGCCATGAGATATTGGACTGAACGTTGCAACTTGCGAAATGCCAAGATAGCCTCTACCTCAGCTTCTTCCTCATTGTTGATGGCAATTGGTTCTGGGTCCATGGGAATTACACCCTTGAAGGGAGACATTTGGGAAACATGGAAGACTGGGCGCTGCTTCCAATTTGCAGGAAGCTTCAGGTGGAACGCCCCATTACCCAATACTATCTCCACTAAGTGAGGACCTGAACGCTTACTGGCAAACTTGCAGGAAGGAGTTTGAATTCACAAATGATGGGTATCAAGCATGACTTAAGAACCCACCGTAAAGTCATGACCCAGAAGGCGCTTACAGTCCGCAAATTGCTTATAGTCATTAATGGCTTTGGTGAGGTGTTCCTGCACTAAGGCTTGAGTTGATCGAATATGGGTAGCGTGATCTGCGGCAGCTTGAACCTCAGGTCACAAGCATGCCTCGACTGAAAATGATGGGTTATAGCCCAACGTTGCTTCATATGGTGAAAACCCCATGGATGCATGGATCCTGTCATTGTATGCAAATTGAGCAAGAGGCAAGTCACTGGACCAAGTATCCTGCACTGCTGTGGCATAGCAATGCAGGTATCGTTCAAGGACTTGATTGACCCGCTTGGTCTGACTGTTGGACTGGGGGTTGATATGCCATGGATTGACAGGGGTTATCTTCAGGATCAATAGGAGTTCACTCCAAAAGCGTGTGGTAAACTGAGTACCCCAGTCACTAAAGATTTCCTGGGGAAGACCAAACATCAAAAACACATGTCATACAAAAAGATGGGCAGTTTCTGACGTAATCACAGAAGCGCAAGGAATAAAAGGGGAAAATTTTGTAAAGTGACCCAAACTACCATCACCGCTGTGAACCCATTATAACAGGGGAGGTCAACAATAAAATCTATGGACACCAAGGTCCACGGACCTTCTGCCTGCTGTAAAGGGTGTAAGAGGCCATTCTTACTGGAGCGATCTGACTTGGCCCTAGCACAAGTAACACAATTGGTGATCCAAGCCAGAACCTCTTTGGTCAGTCCTGCCCAATTGAAGGTTCACTTGATCAGATCAATGCATTTCTTGTTACTGGGATGCCCAACTGTGGGGGGATCATAGTGTGCGCAGAATTTTTTCAGGCAGAAGGAGGGGGGAACCCACACACAAGAATGGAAGTGAATGAGCCTCTCTTCTAAGGAGTATAGGGAGTGTTTGAGACTTGAGTGAGTCAAATGCTCGACCAACTCCACGCCCTCAGGGCAGGCCGTTTGATTAGCTAACACCTGGGCCAATAATGGATCATCAGGAGACAACGCGGCGGAGAAAACAACAGAGGGAACAATTGACAGAATCTGAGTGGCAGGGATCACGGTAATGAGATCCACTTCCTCAGGTTCTGAGGGACGTGAGCTGGGCTATGGCTTAGGAAGTCAGGAAGGACATTGAGCGCACCTTTGACAAATTTGTATTTGAAGTTGAAACTGCACAGGTCCTGATAGGTTCAGGCCTTCCAGTGCGCTAATTTTTGGGGTTTGCGGAAATACAAGAGAGCCTGGTGATCCATGCAAACTGTTAGCTCATGATGAGCACCCTGTAACAGGTATCACCAATGAGTTAAAGCCCATGCAACAGCCACCAGTTCCTTATCATAAATGGCCCAACATTGCTCCATAGTGGTGAACTTTTGGGAAAGATAAGCGACTGGATGTTCAAGACCATCGTGGTCCTGAAGCAGCACCACACCCACTGCTACCGATGAAGCATCACATACAACAATATACAGTTTGGTGGGATCGGCATGTTTCAAAATGGGGGGAGACATGAACACCTCCTTGATCGATTTGAATGCCTGCTGGCATTTGGGGGTCCAACAAAATGGTACATTTTTTCCAGTGAGGGGATGGAGAAGAGTGGCCAACTGGGAAAGTGTGGGTGAAAATTTTTTTAAAAAAATGATAGTTCCAAGAAACTCCAAAGTTGCTTCTGTGTAGTTAGAGTTGGCCATTCTTGGATTGCATCTAATTTGTTGGGAGGGATAGTGACACCTTCTTTGAGAACCAGGTTTCCAAGAAATGTGACCTCTTCCTTATAAAACTCACACTTAGAAGCTTTGAGGAACAGCCCTGCTTTATGCAAAGCGACCACCACTGCTTTCAAGTCGATAGCATGTTATTTGGGAGTTGGGGAATGAACTAGGATATCATCAATGTATGCAATAGCACAAGAGAACTGGAGATCCCCTAATGCGTTGTCAATCGTTTGTTGAAATGTAGTGGGAGCATTTTTCAACCCAAAGGGCATTATGCAAAATTGAAAAATGCCTCACCTCATTCAGATTGCGGTTAACCATTCCTGTCCTTCCATCACCCAAATTTGATTGAAAGCGTTCACCAGATCCAGTTTTGAAAACACACGGGATTTGGCAATTGCCTGACTGATTGTCTGCTCTAAAGGCAAATGATAGGGATCTGTAACTGTTATTTTTTTCAGGTGACTGTAATCTACACAAGGATGAAGTGATCCATCCAATTTTCTTGCAAAGACAATAGGGGAGGCAATGGGGGAGGTTTCTTTAACAACCAACCTTTTTTTAACATATTGTCCAACCAGGTATTAAGTGCAACCTCTTCCTCCGCTGTATGAGGATACAACGGGCAGTTAATGTTCACCAATTCCACAGTTGTTCAAAATCCACAATTGTACCTGGTATGTTTTGGCAGTTGGTCCACTTTTTCCATGTCAAAGATTCCCCAATATTGCATTAAGCTTTCAGGAAAATTGGCCGGAATGCCCGCGGAAGTAACTAGGGTAGTGAATGAGCTGGTTCCTTGTATTTTTTGAGGGTGTTGATCAAAGGAAATCTCCCTCTGAATCATCATTGGTAAATGACAATGTATTAGATTCTAAATGAATCTTCACATGTTGCCAACGCCACATCCCACACCCGGGATCACCCAGAATACCAAGTTCAGCATGGCCAAAAAATGATTGCAGAAGTTATATTTTGGATTGAGAAGTGTATCAGCTGGCAAATAACATATGAAGACTGGTAAGCAGAAGAGGCCACCATTACTGAGGAACCCACATCCATTTCCAATTTTAATTGCTGTGCCAACTCAACGCTCATGAAGTTCCCCGCTGCTCCAGTATCCACCAGAGCTTCAAAGGAGACATGATGTGGACCAATACTGATTTTCATAAGTACAAGGAAATAAGCGGAATTCTGTTTATTGGGAGATTTGACTGACCCATGGATGACTGAAGAGATAACGGGTATGTCAGGACCAGGGTCAGGGTTCTTAGCTGGGGCGAAAATTGGAAGTACAAGAGCGGGAGAAATCACTTCTTCCATCTGGGCTTGAACAGAATCATTCATAGTTAACTCCAGAAATGCCAACTCAGACTCGGGGGTTATAGCAGGGTTAGGACCCACTTCAACTGCTATTCTGGTATCAGGTGCACCATCTACATCTTTGTTAGGAAATCCTATCATAAAGTTCCCCTTCTGATATGGGGAAAAGTGCTGAGGTAACGCTTTGATAGTAGTTGCAGTGGCACATATTTGATTTACTGATTCCTGGATAGTAGACCAGGCCACGTGATGAGCGGAAACCAAATCCAAGCTCGCTCTAAAGACTGCCTTAAGCATATTGATAGATAGATCTGATATGGAAGCCAGCTCACAAAAGGTAGAAATCAGAGAAGCCAAACAATGGGCTTCAGCCATGGTTAGGAGTAGTCTGAATAAGTGGTCTGATTGGGACACATGGGATTTTAAAGCAGCCAATACAACAGCCACCAGGGGAATGGAGTCTTTTTCTTGTGAGGAAGAATGCAAAAGGCTTCTCACCCAACGGTGGGCATCTCCATCCACGGCATCTAACAATGTGAGGCCTTGTTGGGCATGAGATATTGCAGAAGCGTTACTGAGTGCAATTGTTGTCCGCATTTGTACTTTGGTGAGAGCATCAAGAACCTGATTGGCAATCTCTTGGGAGGAGATACTTGATCTTTTTCCTGGGTTGGAGGAAGTAAGAGGAGATGAAATCTGCACATCTTGAGTGGCTTGAAGAAAGTTTCCCAAAATAGAGTGGATGCTTCTCCTGAAGTCAGAAAGTGACCAAACAAACAACAAAAAACACATAACTGATTGTATATTCATCTAGTAGAGGGTAACCACTGTGGTGCCTTATTCAAAAATCAAGGTGCAAGTGGCTGGAAGTAATGGTTGGTCAATTATGTCATGGAAACGGCAGAAGAAGTTTATACTGGCCTGCCAGTCAGGATGTTTGAACACCCAGAAAGCAAGCCAGAATGCCAGAGGCATTGCTAACTGTTTGACTTGATATGGAGCCAGAAAATGTGATACCACGAAGTGGCGGTGTAACAACAGGGTAAGGAGTATCCCAACAGCAAACCACACTGAACCCATTCCCAACTCAGTGGTTCTGACTGCAGGAGGTGGGATTACTGGGACAGTCTCAATGAGATTCTTGGTTTGAGAGGCCAACTCATCAAGGGCAATAGGGAGATGGGTTCTCTCTATCCATTGTTGTACATAGGGCCATAAAATCCCCATGTATTGTTGTCAGAAATTCATAAGAGTGGGGTTGTAAGACCAGAAGTGTCAGACTTGCTGGGCCCAATTGACAATAGAGGGAGCCATGGTGACCAAAAGAATTGGTAAAGCCCACCCAGAGTGTGGGGTGATGGGCCACCAGGGAAATGCCATCTGGGATGCAGTTAGAACAGAAAATAAAGAAAATTTGATTTTTCTTGGCAAAAATTTATCAGGAAAGGAAAGTAAGAAAATTGACCAACAATCTTCTCAGTGCCATGCAACTGATTAAATAGTGGTCAATTGGGTAGTGACAGGATGGGGTCAGGACCTAACAACTTTGGCCTGACTGGCGCATTGTTTGGGAATGGGGGGGTTTATTCTTTGGGAACTGACATCAAAAAATTTGGCGGTGGGCCAAGTCTCTGTCAGTTTGACCTCAAACGTCCTAATCAGGGCTCAACTACATTTCCAACAATTAGCATGATGGCGTTTGGCCCAATGGGCGATGGGAATCCCCCAAGGCCATCTCTTATAGGGACAGACCATTTGGTTGGGAACAGGTTCAGGATGGCTAACTCACCCACGCTTGGTCATTTAACTGTTTTTTCAGTCAACAGCAGCACATTGGGCACAATGCCTGAATCACTATTCAAGGGCTTCAAACCCTCATCGATAGTGCCCAATATTTGTTCAACTGGTCTGGAGATTGAATTGGGACCATCAGGCAATCTGGCCAATATCTCATTCATCATGCTTTTACATTCATTTGAATCTTGGGCATCAGCCAGATTGCCAGCCAAATTAGATCTGACCAATTTCAATTTGGTAATCTCAGCACAGATTTCACTAATTCCCCGCAACAGTTCTGCTGAGGTAAGTGTGGGTATTGGAGGTGGGATCTGAAGTGGACGAGCTGTTACCCATCGCTCATCTACTATGTGAGTGAGGTCGCCCTGAGTGATGAGAGGCACCACCATCCTCTTCAGTGTCTTTTTATTCAGGAATGGGAAGATGGCCTGATTGAGAGCCAAAGGATATTCCCTGAGACTTACAGTCATATTTAGCTGGGCTTATCCTAGTTTGCATAGGCTGAGGCCTGCCAAAGCCTTGCTTTAGGTGTGAGAGTTATTAGTCAATTGATTTACTTTTCCCAGGAGGGTCCTGGACTGAGTTAACTCCCAGAAAATCCCCCTATTTTCTCCAAGAGAATTAAAGTAGAAAGTGGTAGGCAGGAGCGTAAGATTATTATGTGAAAAGGCAATGACCAACATCATCTACCACCTGGGCAAGGGTACCCTTTTGGGCCAGGGGACTGACTTGGAGTTCAGGGGCCTGCTTGGACCTGAAGTTATAGTAGGTACAAACCAAGTGGGTGTTTTGATACTCAAGAATTACATTTTGGGCTGAAATGTACCATCTGGCCCTAAGGATATGACCAAAATCTTTATTATGCCTTACAAGGTGCCTTCTAGCACAATTTGTAAATTGGGTAGCATTGACGCTCCACTTGAATAATGCCACTTTGTATCCGTTAATACTAAATTGGATAATATCCTACTATTGCGTTACTAAAGGTAACCCCCATTAAGTTATTTAGCTTATCTAATGATGGTATCTAGGGGATCATATCTAGCTGCTAGTAAAATTTAAAGTGGCCCGGTGTATAAAAATATTCACCAATGTTTCCTTGGTGTATATGTTGCTGCATGCTGGTGGTTGGATCAATCACTATCATTTATGATTCTTATCTGAGGCTGCAACTCAAATTCAACCTATGGCCTTTCAAAATATTTATAGATTGTTTTAATAGCTTCCTATCTATATTTTCTAAAATACAAATATCCTATCACATAAGCCTATAGGCTCTGGTATGGATTGTAGGGCCAACTGATGAAATCTGTTCCAATATGAGGACAAAAGTTTACCAACTCCTTGAAAAAACTGGTACCAATTATTTAAATGCTTAGCTACCCCCTTACCAAAGAAGCTTCCGTAGCTTGGTACTGAGTTTTCATAGCTTTACTGATTTGGCGGACCAAGCTTTAATAAAACATTAAACCCAGCAAGACGTTGCATCGAGAACGCTTCAGGTTTTAAACCTTATGAGTCCAAAGCAACCCTCGCCAAGAGCCCTGTATTAGGAAAGCGTAAAGAAAGCATCATAGATACCATATCTTGATACTTTTTTCGTGTACTTTTAACGGTCGCCTCCGGCCAAGAGAAATGTAGCACGGGGAGGGATTTTGATGCACACAATGACATCCTATAGAGCGGTGGCTGCCATCATCCTAGCCTAGCATACCATCACGCTAAATCTAAAGATACATAGCTAGATAAGTTTATATACCGTATGAGTCCCGAGATTATACTTGGAAGGTATAAACTGCAAACGTGTTTAAAATCCGGTGATCACTATCACTTTGGTGATAGCGGTAAGTACCATCATGTGCCTACCGATGGATCTAAGGTGTATCCACCTTGCACCGACAATAAACTTAATCCGGGCCCCGGATAGCTCAACTGAAGGTACCACCTCGGCAGCGATATTAACCAGTTGGGTCGATAAGCGAGAATAGTTGGCCGTACTCAAGTTGATCGGTAGATGAGAACTTGGTTCTTGATCTCATATCGTTTAGATTACAACCAAGCGTTACAAAGCTAAAACCCCACTTTAACAAAAAAGCATCGCCTAGATAAAGCAAGCTAGCCGACCCTACGAGCAATTTGGTGCATGGCGTATATTAGGTTCACCTAACCCCCAAACCTTTACAGTAACCGTAGCTGATTTGGACAACTCATTGATAGATGGCAAACTTACCCAAACCTTAAATGGTTTACCTAACCCCCACCCTTTGACTTTACCGGCCACCCAAATTTTAACCCGAGCTACAGATTTATACAGTAAAAGGGATCTAATGGGTACCTAAACCCTATACAGATAGGCAGATTGAAACCTCGATTAAAAACCCTATACAGATAGGCAGATTGAAACCTCGATTAAAAACCCTATACAGATAGGCAGATTGAAACCTCGATTAAAAACGGTTTAAACTGATAAAGGCTATTGGGGGTCAACCTCATACCAGCTATACCTTGACTTTAGGTAGATGGAAGAGATAAAATCGCGTACAGATCAGAATAGATGATTAGGGTAACTGGTTTAAAGCTTGGGGATGAAATTGTACTTGGGGTAGGGCCGAAACTTTACCCACCGCTTCTCTCGACATCCGGTATAGATATCCTATGTAAAAAGGCCATAGCCCACCCCTTTAACGGTGATCACACAAGGCATACAACGTAAGCCGAGCTGCCGGCAGACATTAGCAAACCGTGTAACCCTAATAAAGATGACTTTTATACGACAGACCTCCCAAACTTAATTTGAGCCTGTGACTCCATGCAAGTAAATTGGCCCGAGCCCCGTTTGGCGTTAAAGTTTAAAGCCGCTGAAATTGGCTCCACTATCTAACTACAAAGGAGGGTATAGTAACCCACCGGCCCATAGAAGTGGTAGGCCGATGATAAAATTTTCAATGGTTTCAAAAAGATCCTCTGTTTTCTGGCCCTTAAGCTCGACAAAGTATGCTTACACTTTTTGTAATTATTTTTGGTCCTTGCCCGTAACATAAATATTCGATAAATTTTTGAAAGCTATATAACTCACATTTCTGGACGCATATACGTGTTTTTAGTTTTCCACTACCCTCATTTTTTGGGCGCATATATGCGTCAAAAAGTAAAAGGGCTAATTTAAACCGAAGGCATGAGCGATACCAGACTCCAGCCGTCGCCTTAGCCCCACCTCCGATTACCCCCCTTCAACAACGGGGGAGCCCCGTTACAAACCATAAAAGCTCTATCGTGGGTTTAAGGCGGCCACGACCGGTTAGCATTTCAAACCCACCTTCGAAGCGCCAAGTTCAAAGTTGAGCTTTCGAAAGTTACTCCCGCTTATAATAAAAGGGCCAATCTAACGCACCATATCCAAAAGCGTACCCATTCCCTTAGGTAGCTCAACTTCGCTACCCTCGGACGCCAAACGGGCCACCATTTAAAGGTTGAGCCGCACCATAAGGGTAAGCCTCGAGGCAATCTATTCCAGGTAAAAGAAGATGCAAAGCTTCGCCGGAGGGGGTGGATGATGCGGTAATGGAACTTTGAGAACAATGGCACCCCATCTGAAAGTTTGATGGCAACGTAGATGCTTCGAAAGCGTTGGCCTATGCCGTGGGTTTGGGGGGGTCAAGATCAAGCCTCGGAGGCCCTGGCGTCGAGCGCCAGCTCTAGGCGCTCCACCTCGAGGGAGGTGAGGAGCAAATCAAACTTTGAGCGGGCCAGGGCCGCGCGCATCGCGGCTTCGGAAGCCCGGAGGCGCCTAAGCTCATAAGCTCGCTCCATAAACTCCTCGTCCAGCCTCGACGGCCAGGGGTGGGGGTAGAGCCCCGCCTCGAATTGGATGAGGAAATCCGGCTTGGGGGCTGGTTTGAGGTTTGTGGTGGAGCTGCGGCGGTTTGTTGTGGGAGGTGGGCGCGGGCGGGGGTGAGGTGCCTTGGTGGCGAGGCCGGCTTGTTGGGCTGGGCTTGGGCGGTGGGGGGAGGCGGCGGTAAGAAGCAGGGGTTGTGAGTCCCCGGTGAATCCGCGGGTCCTCGGCTGATAACCGTGCCAGGCGGGAGATCGGGCGAACCCGGTTTAGAGGGCCCCAGCCCAACGTTGCGCTCTATCGAGGGGGGCGTGGGGGTTGGGTGACAGAGGGCGCGTAGCGTGGCGGACGATTGCACGGCGGGTTGGCGCGGTACTGGATATGGAAGGGGAGATCGGGAGGCTGCAAGTAACCCAAGTCACGGGGGGAGTCCCTCGAAGCCCACGTCGGCGGCGGTTGGGGTGGGGCTCGAGGAGGAAAGGGGTGGCCTTGAGACGCTGGCGGTGGGAAGGAGTCACGCCCGCGCACATAATAAGGTGGGAGCTGGGAGTAGGGCCGTTGGAACTGAGGCGGCATAGGATAATAGGGCACGCTCCGGGTGGCTGGCGGTGGAGGCGCCTGAGCTGGCGGCGGTGCGGGGACTGGCGTAGTGGGAGGCGGCGGTTGATCTGGACGCTGATCAGGTTCCCCGGATGCCCTGTCGGGGGAGGGCACTTTGGACCCGCAGGGCGTGGTTGACTTGGTGCTTGGCTGCTGGGAGGACTTGCTACCAACCTCCCCTTCTGAGACTTGGCATCGGGCGCCAGGATCGGTGCGGCGTCTTTGGGTGATTGGGGGCGGCGAGTTACCAAAGCGTCGGTGACCTCGGCTGCGCTCCCGCCGATGGGGTCCACTCCGCTCCCAATACCGATCGCGAGGAGGGTAGCTGGGGCTGCGATCCTGGGAAGAGTCGTAGTAACGGCGCTCACGGGATGCGCCACGTTGGTATTCGCCTCGAGGCGGGGTGGGCGACCGATGGTGCCTGGGGTAGGCATCACGCCCAAAGTAATCATACGGGGAGCGGGAGCGTGGGGGATAATAGGAGTCCGGGGAATACCGCCGGCCGCGGGGAGGGGAGTCGTCATAGTAAGGGCGATGATAGCTAGGGCGGGTATCCCAGGCGTGAGCGAAGCCCACCCTCCTTTCCCGGTGCCGGAAGCGCTCGTAACGGGGATCCTCGTTGGGAGGGTGGCTCAGACCGGGGTAGTGAGCCACCGGGCTGGGGGTACGGCTCAAGTCACGACTGTAGGCGCCTTGGTTGTCGTAGTAGGGATAGTGCCCATATCTATAGGGGGAATAGCTTCCTTCGTAAAGGTCCCGCCGGCTTGAAACGCGGTCGTAGGCCCCCAGGGAGCGGGAACGCGAGGAAGAGCGGGAGACGGATCGGGACCTTCCGCGGCCCACCCCGGGCACCGCGGCAGCGAAGTTGGCGCGGGGTGGAGCCAACGCGTAACTTTCCTCGGCGTACTCGCAATCCGAGTAGCGCCGGTCCCGCCCGGGCCCGAAATACCCCCGCGACATTCTAGAGGCCAAGGCTAAACCGTTAATATCGCGCAATTAAAGTTGGCCAATAAAATAACAGGACGTAGTATAACTTCGGAAAAGATGGGGTGAGAATAAGGTGCAGATGAAGCAGAGCTAGGTCGCCAGCTGAGGCGAGCTGCTCTACAACTTTTATACCCCATGGGTCCCAGTTAACCCCATCACCGTGAAAATAGAGCGTTATAAATAAATGAAGGGCAATAAAAGTAAAAAAAACGGGAACAACCGTCCAGCGATAGAAGGCTGACCAAAAGCATCCAACCCCAACCTGCCCCACCTTACATGGGAAAAGGGGAGAGCCGGCTCAACAACTTAAGACCCAAAGGTTAAGTTTGGGGGAAACCAATTTACCTTAAAAAATGGTTACCTTAAAAGATGATGATCAAAGTGATTTATCACCCCAATTTAACGCGGGCGGTTTAAAGTTGGTCAACGTCGAACAACTGCCAAGGTAACTCCAAGGTGGTTGAAGAGATAAGGACCACTTTCCCGGTTGATAAAAAAAGAGGGGGTTTTCTGACTCCAAATTCTTCCTTCCCGGTTGATAAAAAAAGAGGGGGGACTCCAAATTCTTCCTTCCCGGTTTTCTGACTCCAAATTCTTCCGAGGGCGGGTTCGTTAATCTCGCGATAGGTTCGGATTCGTCCCCCGATCCAAATTTTACCCCCGAATTTCTTTCCAGCTTATAAGCCAAGTAAAACCTTAGATGCGAGGGACCTTGTTGGATCACCGAAATCTAATCTATCTAAACGACACGATCAATCAAGGTCTCACTTAAACTATAAAAGCTAGTAATTTGAAGTTTGGCATGGAGGTTCTAAAATTTATAGTTTTACTAAGAGACGGTCTATCTAGGATTTATTTTGGCTTTTTTTTAATATGCGAAAAAGCAGTTTAGAATCCACCTTAACTAAATTAATTATTATAAAAAGGTTCAAATCTGAGAAAGCTTTCAAAAAAGGTATCCCAAAAAACCTAGCAAACCTAAGTTTATGAAACCTAAGTTTATGAAACCTAAGTTTATGAAATTTGGTATGCATGACCATCTAGTACTAAAAAAAGAAATTTGGTATGCATGTGCAGCTCTGTTAGAATATCAAGTGCGTAAGGGTTTTTAAAATTCAATTATAGCAACCGAAATTGCAAAAAGTATATCTATAATATATAGAAAAGAAATCGAAGAGACATATCGATCAAGGTTTCTCTTAAACTGCAAATGCTAGGGATGATATTTAATATGGATCTTCTCTAAACTTGTAGCCCATCTAAGAATCTATTCATTTCTAGGATTTTTATGTGATAACAGTTTACCTTTTACTTTAATAAATTACTATTATGAAACTCAGATTTAAAAAATGTAGATGCAAAATTAGTTTACAAAAACAGCAAACCCACGTTTATGAATTTGCTATGTATAAGCAGCTTGAGTTTGGAGTATGGAGTAGGTAATTGAGTTTAAATTCAATATTAACTACAAAAGATTTAAAACTATAAAGTTAATTTTATTTAAGCCAATTTTCATCATAGATCCTAAATCACATAAGCTCGGATTAAAATTTAGACGGGTGGGACATTTTTAGTTTGTTGATAACTACCAAGAGACTGTTTATAAAATTATTTACTTTTTTATAGTTAACATCAGGTTATCTAGTAATAGATATTTAAAGTAATCAAATTTAATCTGTAAAATCATATTAAAATATTATTTCTTCCAAATTAAAGTAATTTGTAAGATCATATTAAATTTATTACTCCCAAATTGAAGTAATTTGTAAAATCATATTAAATTTATTACTCCCAAATTAAAGTAATTTGTAAAATCATATTAAATTTATTACTCCCAAATTGAAGTAATTTGTAAAATCATATTAAATTTATTACTCCCAAATTAAAGTAATTTGTAAAATCATATTAAATTTATTATTCCCAAATTAAAGTAATTTGTAAAATCATATTAAATTTATTACTCCCAAATTAAAGTAATTTGTAAAATCATATTAAATTTATTACTCCCAAATTAAGGTAATTTGTAAAATCATATTAAATTTATTACTCCCAAATTAAAGTAATTTGTAGAATCATATTAAATTTTTTACTCCCAAACTAAATTAATTATTAAAATCATATTAAATTTATTACTCCCAAATTAAAGTAATTTGTAGAATCATATTAAATTTTTTACTCCCAAACTAAATTAATTATTAAAATCATATTAAATTTATTACTCCCAAATTAAAGTAATTTGTAGAATCATATTAAATTTTTTACTCCCAAACTAAATTAATTATTAAAATCATATTAAATTTATTACTCCCAAATTAAAGTAATTTGTAGAATCATATTAAATTTTTTACTCCCAAACTAAATTAATTTTTAAAATCATATTAAATTTATTACTCCCAAATTAAAGTAATTTGTAGAATCATATTAAATTTTTTACTCCCAAACTAAATTAATTTTTAAAATCATATTAAATTTATTACTCCCAAATTAAAGTAATTTGTAGAATCATATTAAATTTTTTACTCCCAAACTAAATTAATTTTTAAAATCATATTAAATTTATTACTCCCAAACTAAAACCTACCACACAAAATTTAACGCAATGCCTCTTATGTTAAGTTCTCAACTAGGTAAGATTTTTGAATATGATCTTTATCCAATTAAATATAGAAAACTTTCACTCAACATATAAAAACCAATTTTTCCATATCCTCTAAATCACGTAAGCTGATAAATTAAGATTTGATATGCCAGTTAATAGTTTATAGGCACCTATTAAGAACTATACAATAAGACAGATGAAGCATCTATTCCTAGCCAGGGTTGAGCACTCTTAATAATAAAGTTTCAGCTAGCAGTTTAATTTAATCTGTTTGATTCGATAGGTTTAATAGGGTTGCTATGCCCGGGCAATTAGCTTAACTGGGTAAAGCGGGCTACCAATCTGTTGCAGGTTTGGCTCGTAACCGGTTAAAACTTTTACCAGCAAAGGCAACTTATTGTCTCCCTCCCCCACTTATTTTATCATATCAAAAAATAATAAAAATGGGGGGATAAAAATATAGATGAAAGTAGGGTATCTGTATAAGCCTTGAGGAGCAACTCCTACAGCTGGGCTGAAAGAAATTCCCATGCTGAACTAAGAGAGGGAGAAAAGTGGTGGCTATTCCTCTCATCACTGTGGGAAATTTAGACCATGCGGTTGATGAGAGGTGGGTAATGGATATAATCAGGAAGACAGCAGATAAAGTTTAGACTGGAATGCAAGTCAGGATGCAAAAGCTCCCAAAAGGTAAATCAAGATGCCAGGGGCATTGCCACTTGAAAGACATTTGAATATTCTGGGAGATGATTGACAATGGAGTGATGATGGACCACAGATGAGAAAAGTAACCTGGTGAGAAACCAAGCAGTTGCAGCCCTGGGGCCAATTGGCCTGGGCGTAGGGAGTTGCAAGATTGGGGAAAATTCATAAAGGCCTTGATGCAATAGGCCCAAGTGACTATGGCAAGGCTCATGGTTAAAAATTTGGCTGGGATGACCCAGTTAATACGCAGGCCATAAGGCTACCTAATAGATGTTATGAGGGTTCAGAAAAGAAAGATTTCAGACTTAATTAAATAAATTATAGTATGGGAAGATTGTTTTGAATTTAAAATAAGAGAATTGACCATCAATTTTCTCAGTGTGCTATGACTGCTTAAATAGGATAACAATTCTGAGGAATAGCTTAGGAAAGTGCAGGATTGGGGCTCTTGAATTTGGCCTAACCTGGCAAACCTTGAGCAAAAAGTGGAAGCAAACTTAGTTTGAACAAATTTGAAACTATTGTAGCAGGCCAGGTTACTGTCAGCTCATCCTTAAATACCCAAATTGCCAATTTTCTTCACTTTTAATGACTGGAGCAAGTGTATCTCATCTGATGAACAGCAGGAACTTCCTACAGCCACCTCACATAGGGGCAGTCCCATGAGGTCAGGAACACTTTTGGGGCACCCAACCAGCCCGCATTTGGTCACTCTGGCATCCATTTGGCCAAGAAATTAATGTAAGACAAGGTCTTGCCGCCTTGGGTTCTGCTCACTTAACTCTGGGGATTTTTAACTTGGAGCGTCTAAAGGGGTAATCTGTTGCACAGATTTGACACTAACCAGCTAGGCTTAAACTTCCTGAGAGAGCGGTAAACCTGACATTTACACGCCAACTGTGCATCTTCTTGATCCTGTGTACGTTGGAATCTTCCCTTGACCCAACGGAGCTTATCTCAACCTCTTTCCTTGCAAGCTTAATCTTTACAAGAAGCCCTTCTCAAAACAGTGTCTTTAACTGTAGCGTACTCAAGACTGGTTACTGCAGTCACTACTTTTTAACTTAGTTAAAGTGTAAAACCAAATGAATGAAAACTTAAGATTCTGTGAAATAGACAGTTTATTTATGATAAAAGCTTAGTATTTCTATAATAAATACTAAAAAATTGGGATGTAAAATGAATTGAGTGATGAATAGTGGATTGGAAAAATATTGAATCTTCTTCATAAACTTTGGTGCAATCTCTTCTTTAATTGATTTCTCTCTTGGAAACTCATTTTCTCAAGGTCCTAAATTTGTGCATCTCAGTGGTGTGTGGAGCCTTCAGTATCAGGTTAATCAACTCCGTGGCTCCTGTGCACTTTGGTGGAGTCCTAATTCCATTACCATAGGTGGACTTAATTTCTGGGTGCTTGATGACACCATTTTTTTCATTTCAATTGGTTTCCTTTTTGACGTTACTCAAATGACTATTTTCCTTTAGGGAGCATATCTCATTTGAAGTTTTGTTGTTGCTAGTTTGCATCTCTTTAATGATTGGATCATTTGTCATTTCATCTATGACATTATTGCTATCACCACTTTCATGGCCAATTTGATTTGTAATATTTTATTTTTGGAGCTAGACTCATTATGTGTTAATAATTATTGCACTTGAAGGAATTTACTCAATTCTACCAGAGGTCAAGGATTTACCAAGTTTTGTGGTGTGCCAAATCTGTGACGCAAGGATTTAGAAGCTTATGGTGTGGGCTTTGAACTGGCGGCAACATTTTCCAATGGCCCAATGCCATTGGCAATTTTTTCCAATGATTTGACATTAGATGCTTTATCATTAAAGGTACACGCCCGTCAGGCCTTGTTCCCAATGATTTGGTGCTCTTGGCCTTGAGGTTGAGGGCTCTTTGCCCTTAACTTCATTCAAACCATTCATCCCATGAGAATGCTCACTACCAATAGCTTGGCACAAAGTCCCTTAATTTGTAGTATTAATTCATCTGAAGTTAATACTGGGATGGGGAGCAGAATCCTTAAAGGGTAAGCTGTTACCCATTGCTCATCTACCAAATGGGCAAGGTTGCATTGGGAGATGAGAGGGGCAGCTGGGCTTCTTACCCTTTTTTGATGGGAACAGGAATGCCACTAAGTTTAAATGAAAGGGACGCTCCACCAGATATACATATATCATCTCCAGATTGTGCCTTTTCACCCATATTTACCACCAAGAAGTTAGTAGATAAAACTCATGAGGTATTCTGGGAGTTGGAAGAGGGCAGAAGCTACTGCCAGTGATGGGTAGTTGGCATGTATCCCCAGAAGGGGGTATCTGCAGGCTAAAGTTCTGAAGGTGAAGTTGAGTCACATTCTGCTGAAATTAAGGGCCCTAAGTTAGTTTTGGATAAAAATCCCCATCTGTCAGATTCCACTCAAAAATGTGCAAATCAGCCCATCTCTGACAGGTATGGGTGTGATCAATCCTTTCCCCACCCAATAGAGCCAGCCATATGTGGCCTGGCCCTGGGCACAATCTGCACTTAATGGAGATGTTGTCATCATTGCGCCAAGCACAGTTGTGGTGGAATGAATATTCCTACCAATAAATTTATTGTGAATCCAGCTGATCAAGTCAGATCTGAGTCAGTATCAGAAAACACTTTGAGGTGACAATCTGCTGAAATAACTCATGTGATGTTCTCAGTGGCAGTGCTTAGCCTCAGTTCACCATGGTGTGGGCACTTAGGTGTGGTCCCTGACAGGTTCCGCTGTTGCTCCATTATATTTCCCTAAAACCATTTTAACTTTTAATAAAAACTTAAAAGTCATACCCAAAATTATTTTTTGAAGCTTAAAGTTCCAACAAATCCCTCAGTGGCGATGATTTCCAATTCTGGAAATCCCTGGTTAGTCCTCATAGCTGGCCTTCTCATTTTTCATCCATCAGTATGGATATCTGTACCTAAGGTATTCTGGCTGGGATGCTTGTTGTTTACCCATCTGGAGTTCCAGGCAGGTATTATTAGTTTATCAGTAAGCTCCATGGCAGTTTTCCTACCATGGTGAAATCTATAAATACTCTATGTAGGTTTGGTTTGGAAAGGGTTCAAATATAAACTATCTTGGATGCAATATTGTTTCCAATCATCCCCTCTTAATCTTATTCTATTTTGAATAAATGAAGATATGTATATTATAATAAAGGAAGATAAGGTGGTCGACCATTAGAGTAGTTTCTTCTACCACTAAATATTCATTTTAAAAGTAGTTTTCCAAGTGATTAGGGTTATTTGGTTGATTCTGTAGGTTTGATGGTTTTGGCTGAGTAGTTGATGGTTATCTTAATATATTTTAAATGATCTAATTAAAATTATCTGATAAATCATAAACACCTTAGTGAATCATGGTAATCTGGATGCTATAAAGATTAAGACGCTTAAAATAACAGTCAATTAAAACTCTTAGTCTGATGTAGCAAAGCTAAAGTTGATTACTCAACTAAAACCATCTAAGTGTTGATTTCTTAAGATTAAATTTTAACCTAGTCTATTATTTAGCTTTGCAACTGGATGTGATAAGACCAAAGTCTGATATCTAATCAACCCAATCCATATCTACCTCTGTTGATATCTAAGACTAGGGTTGTCACAGGTGATAAAACTTCTCAAAATTTGGTCAAATAAACCCAAAGCTCTAAATTATCATTTTAATACAATCATTTGTCCTACACTTTACTGTTCTTGGAATAAATTCTAGCCAAACTTATATTTTTGTATTCAAAGGTCTAAGTTCAGGTGGGGTGAAAGATTACTCTAGGGGGTTCTAGAAATATCTTTAAAATATGCCATCATCTTCAAATGAGAGGTTAAAACAAAAAAATCAGGTTTTAGGTCTTGAGAGCAGGTTAAAGTACCTAGCTATCATTTTATATTCAAGCTTGGTTCCCCTATCCAGTATAAAATCAGTTTATAGTTTATGTTTGGTCCCCTAACTTCTAATTTAGAGGGTAAATATATGTATTAGCTTTATGATTAGATTGGCAAGTGAAGGATAACCAAGAATAATGGCCCTTACCTCATATAATGATAACAAGTCACCTAAACAAGATCTACCAAAGTTTATTATCCACTTTAGCTTCCTCTATCTACAGTTTGGTCTATTTTAATCTTTTGCGTTGTTTTATTCAGTTTTATATCTATAAAGGTTTATATTACAGTATCAGGTAAAGTTAGTAAATAAAGAAAAGTTGATACCATCTAGTCACTGTAATGGATAAGGAAACTTAAGTTTTCCCTATTAGTCTAAAAACTAAGCATCCTGATAAGAGAGTTTCCTTGATGTTATAAGTTTAAAAGATAGGTGCCATTTCCAAGAATATAAACCATGTGAGCAGGAAAGAGTAGTACTGAAAGGATGAGGTGTGGATGGGCCTCATGCCTAGTACAACCTCTTATCACCTAAAGGACCTCAAGGAGGCTATCATTGGAAAGTGCTTCAGTTGCAACCTAACCTGGTCAAAGTGCAGGAATAACTTGAACCAGCCTCTTGATAAAGTGTGAAAAGCTTAGGATGGCATTGTCATGAGCATCTCAATCAAAACAGAATTCCTGAAATTTTGAGGTATCAGGTGATACCATTTTACTAAAAAAACTTTCTTAATTTATATTGAAAAACTTAAAAAATAAGCCTCCAAAGTAACACAAGGATTTTTAAAATAGCACTTTATTTTTAGAAGTTTTTAAACTAGATAAAATATTCAAGGGCGGGGGATCAATAAGGCAAACTCATGCTTTTAAAAATGAGCGCTTAAGTTTAACATACTAAATACTAGCAAAAGCTCTCAAACTCATTCAGAATTTGGGAGAGGTTGGGATATCCGCTTCAAGTTTAAAAGTTATGAAAGCTAGGTTTATCAACCTTGTAGAGATTAACAGATTCTCCTGAAGGATTGGAACAAAACTATGGAATTTTTGCAAGCCAAAGTTCAACATCAGAAAATAGATTATACACAGTGCATTCAAAAGTTCTGGGACTAACGTTTTAAAGACACAACTTTACAAATAAACAAACTTTTTTTTATCATAATTTAACATACAACCTTTCTCTCTATACATGTTTATATTGCTAAAACAATTGTTAAAAGATATGCACATAGTTCCTATTTTGTATAACCATTTTTAAACCAGCTGTCACATTCTTCTGAATTGTCTCTACTTTACCAAAAGGGTGAACCTTCAGTGCCACCTTCAGATTAGAGAACAGAAAGAAGTCAGACAGAGCCAAATCTGGTGAATAGGGTGGATAATTATAATCTGAAGGTGGCACTGAAGGTTCATCCTTTTGATAAATTAGAGAAAATTCAGAAGAATGTGACAGCTGGTTTAAACATGGTTATACAAAATAGGAACTATGTGCATACCTTTTAACAATTGTTTTAGCAATATATATATGTATATAGAGGAAAAGGTTGTATTTTAAATTATGATAAAAGAAAGTTTATTTATTTGTAAGGTTGTGTCTTTAAAACGTTAGTCCCAGAACTTTTTGAATGCACTGTGTATGTCCAATATAGAAAAGTATGTGATAAACTATAATCTAATAAGCACGTTAATGTGGCCCTACCTCAATAAATTATATAGCATGATGATTGGTTAGCTTAAATCTATGTCTAAAGGGTCATTTTAAAGCGCTTACTGGGAAGCCTAAGGGTTGATGACTTAGATAGTCTGTTGATAGTCATTTTTAAATACGTTAGAAAATTTCTAAATCTAAAACATATAACGGTGGGATTATGGCTCTATAGGGAGGTGTGGGTAAACCAGATATTCCAACATGGCTTTATTCACAATTTTGGCTCATTGTTATATCTGTCACAGTCAGCTTATACAGTTTTTGGCATCTGTTTTCTAGGTTGGTCCACTTGGTAAGCGCCTATACTGTGTGACGGTACATCTAAAAGCTATTGATGCAAAATTTAAGTGAGTTGCTTTACTGATATGATACTAGGTTTAAATTTTTGTGTATAAATTCTGGAGCCAACTGACAAAAGCCATCCATCTGATAAGGAAACCTTACCATATGACCCAGGAGTCAAAGCTCCTGAGCCATGATTAGCTGGATCCTACAAGTATATAGAGTTTCTCTAATTGCTATTTACCAGATAAATTTCCCCATTTATTAATATCACCATATTATGTAAAACTATGACCCTTTTATGGATGAAGTCACAACCAGGCCAGATGGTAATTCCTTGACCTTATGAAGGAACCCATACGTTGATCAACACTTTATCAGATATCAACAAGAATGTATCAGCAGGCAAAAACAGCCAATTACACCTTTTATAGTTACTGGACATTAATACCATCTAACACAGTTGTGCTCCTTTTATACTTCCAACAGCCATAAATTGATAGTTGACAACAGTGACCATCAAGTTTTTTTATAACCAAATGGGGATAAAAAATTTGATGATTGCTTATGTTGGCTGGGCTTAGCCTAATATACCAATAATGGTAGGATGATCTATACTCCAATTGATATGAGTTTCCTTAGTTGACAACATTTATAACTTAAGTAACCAAATTGGGTAATAATCCAATTCTTGAAAATTAATAAAGCACTATATCACCATCTAGTACTAAAAAATAAAGCACTATATCTAGAGACTGGCAGTTTTATGACCAAATATAATAAGATTTGTCATCCACCCAAAGTGCGAAAGAACCTAGTGAAATACCCAGAAAGCCAAGGACATAGTTATCCATGTTAATTTAGATAAAGAATTCCTGATTATCTTTAGGAGACAATGATTTAGCACAGTTTCCCAATGCTCTCACTAAAAACTAAAGAGCTGTGATTGAGCCAATTGCATTGTTTGTAGGTAATGCTGCAAGGTCTGTGTAAGGGTAAAGCCTGCCATTAGTGGCATTCCTGAGATTTCAGATAATATTCATCAGATCACGATGATTTTTTGCTGAAGTTAAATCGATTAATTATATATTAAACCATAATTTTAATGGGTTTTATTCAAATGAGCGTGTAAATTACCCTAATTGCGATGATATTGAGCCAATTTAGTTGCACTAAAACGAATTGACAATAAGACTGAGATGATTTCAACTGCTTTCAAAATCATATGCAAGCGCAATCCCATAAGCTCAAAAAGAAGTATAGTGCTCCATATAAAAATCAATTAAGCTTTTGTAAGTCCAGGAAGAAGTATGTGATGTAAAACTAGGCCATTCATGTGGTTAATCTTTGCGGTCAATAAAATATTATCATATGCTTAATCCCTTAAGTACATATTTTATTCTAATAGTTCCATATACCATATATAATAAACAAGCTATACATTCTAACCATTTATTTCATGAGGCCTGTACCAATTTTTACATAGATTAACTGCAATTCTGCAAATCCTATAGCCATGTGTGCAGGAACACCTATACCTGAACAAATCCCTCTTCCATTACTTCCACATCCAAACATAGCTGGTGTACTGGCCTTAACAGGAATGGGAGTGGCTGAATTAATTCCTCCTTCTTTAGGGTTAAACCGCCCAATTGCCCTTGCCATTCTCTATATGGTGCGCACTACCCCTTTGTTATACTGGACCTTTAGCTCAGGATTAGCAAGTTCACGGCTTGCTATCACAAACTGGGATAAAGTAGCACCAGTCCCTGACATTCTGGGAGGGGTGGAATGGAGAAAAGTCCTTCCAGGATCTATGGGTGAGAATCAGATGTGGATCAAATACTGGCATAGCTTTTAAAAGTAAAATTAGTGAAATCAATTTTTAAATGATCTTGACATCATCATTTTCTCACTGCACCAATGAATCAATTGAGAAGATTTCCCAAATCAACACTGTTTCTGTGTGATCAAGCGCATGACATTCACTACTTTTACAGTTCTTGGCACTGGAAAAGTAGTCAGAGGTCATTAGTATCCACCAAAACAACTTAAAGTTTGTTTACTTAGAAGGGATTTTTATTATAAACTTATAGAAAATATTGGATTGGAGACAAACCCTAATGAGGCCATCCGCCATATATACTACTAGGGATTTAATATAGGTTTGAGCAATATCAAGCATCTATATTAACAAGGGTTGATCATTGTTCAGATATGACCAAGCATCTTAGATCTTACCATGGCTTGGTTTTGGATTGAGAAACCAATGTAAGCAATAGGCAGGATCATTTGATTCACGTGTCCTGGTGCAGTATCTGGTCAAGTTTAATCAATGTGATTGCTGGGGTTTTTCAGATTATGGAGGTGTTGTTCAAACCTTAGTAGGTTTTGAGGTGCTTGGGTCACATGGAATAAGGTATAAACCTTCCTGTGTAATTTAATCAATCAACTTGTGACTCAGGAGGCTAAATACCCATTTTAGGAATATAATCCATAGTTTCACCTGTTTTAAGTGCCACAGGAGAAGAGACAGGAATGGTGGTACTTTGGAAGGTGGCTTCAGTGGGTGCTTTATAGCCTGAACAATTCTCTTTAAGAGGATGTTAATCTAAGTTAGGAGCCTTAGGATAGAAGGGATAGGCAACTGGGTCATTTCCCTAAATTGAGATTTTTATTACCCAGTGTTTATCCACAATATGTGCTAGATCATTCTCCTGTTCCAGAGGGTGATCTTGGTGCTTAGTTCTCTTCAATATCTTTAATGGGTTGTAGGGTTCCATCCAGCTGAAGGGGATGAGCCTCCAGAATGATATTACCATTTCCTTTTATGACTGGTATATTACCTATCAAAAATTTGGGTCAAGGCGTAGATTTTGTGGTTTTATGGAGATTTGATTGCAAGGATAGCCATTAAGCTCTTAGGTGGATGTGGCTCATCTAGACTACCCAGTAGAACTCTTCAATAAACTCCTTGCAGTTGATACAGTCTTTGCACTCACCCAACTTTTTTCATAGGAGGAATAACCTTTTCAGCTACAGATTATACTTTATAGAGCGTCATGAGTTCTGGAAGGCCAGAATGGCATCTACTTTATCCTTTGGGGATCATCTACTATAATAGGATCAGGCGCCGTAGGCATGGGAACTTTGAAAGGATTTTACTGGTACATATGGAAATAGTTGTAGCTTTCCAGTAGAAAAAGAGCTTGAGACTAATAGCGCCATTTACCAAGACTTTTAGCACTTCATAAGGATTGGAGAAATGCATTCTAAATTTCTGAAAGGGACTTTTAAACTTAAGTGGTGGCGTTCAACATGACAAGAGATCCTTCCTTGAGTTCATAGACAGAGTGACGTTTTCATTCTGCAAAATTCATACAGTCTTCTACTGCTCTGGACAAAAGATCATATACCAAAGTTTGGGTTTTGCGTAGGTATTCAGTCGTTCTTCTGCTTCTGGAACTGTGGAAGTAAGGCGGGTGCCAAGTTATAATGAAGCGTTGTAGCTTAGGTTAGCAATATAGGGGGAGAGACTAGTGGAGGCATGGGGGCATTGTTGTATGTAAACTGCGCTAGGGGAGATCTGATGCTAAAGTTCCAGGCTGGCTGAGGCATAGAAGCGGAGGTATTGCTTTAGGGTTTGGTCCACCCTCCTGGTTTGACCATCCAATTGGGGGTGATAAGCGGTTGACCAACAGGGTTTGATCTGTAAAAGGTCAAGAAGGGCACTTTAGAAGCTGTAAGTAAATTGGGGTCCGCGGACACTTAGTATCTCTTCAGGGAGACAAGAAATAGAAAATACAGGAGTCAAAATCAGGGCTACAATGTCCTCAGATGTGACCGTTGTCATATGGAATAAAGAGGGCAAAACTGGTAAAGCGATCTATAACCAATTTGATCACATCATAAACCTTATAAGTGATGGAGCTCTTTAATATAATCAACAGACACTAAGGTCCAGGACCCCTCTGTCTGCTGAAGTGGATGCAAGAAACCTTTTTTCCTAGATTTGTCTGTTTTGGAGTGGGCGTATACTATAAAGCGGGAGATCAATTATAGAATCTCATTAGAAAATCATGGCCAGTTGTAGGTTCTCATAATAAGCACCCCCACTTCTTAGACCTGATGTCACCCACTGTTGGGAAATCATGATGATTTGCTTCTCAGTTGTAGAAGGGGGATGGAACCATATTTTATCCTAAAATGAGATACCATATTCTTTAGGACATAGTTGGCGTGCTTCTGTGACTTTATCATTAGTTTCTCACATAACCCAATTCCCTCCAAGGAGGTTAGCTGAGCGGAAAGGACATGGTCAAGGAGGGGTGTGTTTGAGGAAGACATGCAAAGAAAATTGAAAAATGGATAGCATCAGGATTTTTAGGAGGGAACAATAGTTGTGATATTAGGGATATCACCATGATGAGATTCACGGAAGGTCTCAAATTAGCATGGTAAGCAAGTCATTTTTAGACCCCTTGACAAACTTGTACTTAAAATTGAAGTTGCATAGGTCGCGTTTAGTTGGGCGTCAGACTTGTGGGGCATGACATCAGATTGAAGGTCAGTTTTAAAGCTTGCAAGTTTGGACAATGGAGATGGTAATTAAAAACTTGGTTATATAGAGGCCAGAGGTTCTGGGAGTGTATATAGATGATAAGTCCTGATGGCTAAGGCAAATTAGGAAGATCTTGAAAGCTACACATGCAAATTCCAGAAGAGATAATTTTGTAGGGACTTTACTGTGATTTGGTTCAGTGGTCCCAAGAGAATTAATTCTTACTAAAAAGAGCCTAAATATAGGTAGAGCGATAAAAGTTAATCTAAATACAAATCATATGCAATTTATATAGTGCAAGAAAGATAAGGATAATATAAGGAATATAAAAGATAATTGCATACCATTTTGGAACTTTGAATAAATGTGGATATAATATTTCAGACATCTACAGGATAAAGGGAAATGTGCAACATAATAAAGATACTTTTAAGGTAAACAAAGTTATGACCAAGGTGAGATAAAAACTAAAGTAGGGCTTCATTCTATACAGAAAAAAATTGAGTTTGAAAAAACCATCTTACCATACCATATAGTGGATCACTTTATTGTGATTTTTCATAAGGTTATTTGTTTGGGCATTTATCTTTGTTAATTGATATAGTTTGATGCTATATAACTTAATTTCATTAATGCGTATGGGTTTTAGGACCACACAAGGATCAATTGATAAATTTATTAAATACTAGCTAAGATTAATCGAAGTAATAAATAGGTTGGAAGCCCCAAGTCTTGGCTTCGCCCAAACTAGGGAAAAGCCTGACAGTAAGCACGACGGTGGGCAAATTTTATGAGGTTTTAAATTGTACATATGAGACTGGTGGTCAGTCCGCACTATAATATCATGCTGTGCCTCATGGAGGAGGCATTTCCAGTGAATTAGTGCCCAGAACTTGACCACCAGCTCCTTGTCATAGTTTTACCAGACTTGCTTGGAGGATATAAACTTTTAGGAAAAGTAAGAAATCAGATGCTAGAATCTATCATGATCTTGGAAAACACTACCCCTACCAAAACTGAAGATGCGTCGCAGGCCACAAAAAGGGTCTGAATGAAGCAGCATGCCATATAACTGAAAACAAAAGGAAGACCTCTTTGATGAATTCAAACGCCTTCTAGAATTTTCTTGTCCATTTAAAGGGGGATTCATAACAGTCAGTGAATGGAGGGGTGACATTGATTGATAAAGAGCAGGGGTGATTTTCTTGAGGAAGATCATTGTTCCAAGATAGCTTCTAAGTTGTTTCTGGTTAGTTTAAGTAAGCATTGATTGGTTTGCTTCCAACTTACATGGAGGTACCGCAAATCTGTTTTTTTAGAACAAGGTAGCCCATAAAGGTTACTTATTCTTTGATGAATTCACACTTTGAAGCTTGACATAAAAATCTGCTTTATAAAGGGAAGTCATAACTGCTCTGAAGTCCTGATCATGCCGCACATGGCAAGGAGAATGATCAGGGTATTGTCGTGGTATGTAATGGCACATAAATTAGAGATCCCTTAAGGCGTCTTCAATCAGTTGCTGTAAAGTTGCTGGAGGGTTTCCAACCTTAAAAAGCATTGACCAAAACTGTAAGATCTCTTGTCTGGTAAAATAGTCATGCTTTACTACTGTACTTCCTTAACCCTTACTTTATTGAAGGCATTATCTAGGTTGATCATAAAGAAACTCGCAGCTTAGTAATTGCCTGAGTAACGGACTTCTTCAGCAGCAAAAGATATGAGATTTGAACTTTCATATTGTTCAGGTGACTGTAGTCTACACATGGTGCAGGGAACCATACGCCTTTCTGGACAAAGACTATTAGGAAGTGCTTTAGGAGGACTTCAAATAATCTAGCCCTTATCCACAATGTTATTTAACCATAATCCAAGTGCCTTGTCTTTTTCCTCTGTGTACGGATAAAGAGGACAATTGATGTTGCTCAGATCACCTTCAGGCTGAACTAGGTCATATGTTAAATGGAAGGGAAGCTGCGTGGCAGCTCCATTCTGAACGCGTCCTAGTATGGATCTAGGAATTCTGGAAAGTCAGGAGACAGGTCAGAAAGGGTTGGAGGAGAGCTGTTATGGAACTGAGAGAAGTCCCTTGGGGAAGAGTAACAAGCAGAGTAAATTTTCAGCTAAGCCCTGCATTCCAAAATAAAAGAGAACATAGATTCAAGTTGAGGTTGACCCTGAGATGCCGCCACCATCTGAATTCCTTGATTGCTGGGTAAAGCAAGTTGCGCACAGCCAAAAGTGGTCACAAAAGAAAAAGCTGTAATTATAGGGCAGCCTGATGGACAGTGTGACAATTCATGGTGGCTGAAGATGCGTAAAAAATAATGATCTAAGTCCAACTCTACTAATGAGATTATGTTACAATGAGATCCATGAAATTGCCAACCACTCCAGTTCTAACAGTTTATTCAGCATGACTCTGTGTGCACCATATAAAAAGGTGACAGGAAACAGAAAGTAAGCTTTATCTTTTAATTCTCTGAATTCATAGAGAGGGCTACTTAGTTTTGTAAGGTTTCTTTACATGACTACTTCATTTTAGGAGAACATAATGTCCTTCTAAAATAGCTAAATTATGTTAAATTGCTCAGAAGGTAGGTTAGGGTTGTTGAGGTTTAATAGTAACACCAATTGCTTGAATTTCATAGTGAGCAAGGCGCATTTCTACATATAAAAAACGGGGACAAAAGTAGGGCAAAAGTTAGGGCATTTTCGTAGGCTAATACTGCACGTCTAGATGAATGTTTTGATATTTTTAGGTGCTTGAGCTTTTGGGGTAGCATCATTTGCTTGGTGTGAGCTAGTAGATAAAGATATAGATGACAAGGGTGTTTTGACTGCCGCTACTAATGATTAATAGTCCTGAAATGGTGATGAGCAATCAGCTTGTGCTAAGTGGAACACAGTATCCAATAATATGGGAGGTGGCTCACATGAAGGATGTCTTGCTGAAACTGGGTCCAATTTTGCTTTGATGGCAGAGATGGCAATGTCCAGAGGCAGATATAAGGGAATCGCCAAAGCCATAAATACTTCAATGAGGGATGCCATATCAGAAATTCTAGGTCCTAATGTAAACAACCGCAAGAGGAATGCAGGTCTTTATTCTGGAACATATGCTGGCAATTATAACAGAGTAAGCAAGTAAGATGGGCTCTTTGCGTTGTTGACCAAGATTAAGACACCATTTAAATCAGCTGCAGCATCACCTTACAAAGATTCCAGAAGGGCCACGCTATGATGAGCATTGGTAGGCGGATATTGGGATCCTCCAGAAGCTAATATGGCATAAAGCTTATCCATGACGTCAAGTACCTGGTCAGTCACCTCAGAAGGTGGGACTAGAGGGATTTCTAATTTTTAGAACATGACGTGAAAACACCATTTGTATATGGTTGAAGGTTGTCATCCTAAGTCAACATCATTTGTTAGCAGAATTTAGCCAGGGAGAACACAGGCCATACCAAAAAATGACAGGTTGACAAGGGCTTGAAGGTCATGATAAGAAGGTAAGGAGTTACATCATCAACTTTAGAAAGGAGGCAGAGATTGCAGAAGTCATTAAACAATATTATGTCAGGGTACAGATAAGTGTAAAAAGACTGGCTTCCACCAAGGGTCTGGCAAAACCCAGTGGAATTTCCAGAAATCCAGGGGAAAAGCTATCCACATTATATTAAAATAAGGGAATCTCTGAGCTTTGGGAAAATTGGTTTAGCATATTACCCAATGCTCTCACTACAAGACAAAGGGCTTTGATGGGGCCAACTTCATGGTTTGTAGGTACTGCTGCAAGGTCTTGGTGGGGCGGAATGGAGGACATTCCTCCAGGGATCTGCAGGCAAGCATCATACGTGTAATCAAACATTAGAAGATTATATGGAAATGCAGATTACCAGAATTAAAATCTAATTTTGGCATCATCATTTTTTTAGTGCGCCTCCAGATCAATGAGTGAATTTTTCAAAGCAACACAATCTTCAACATGGTAAGAATAAGGCGTTCATTTCCCAGGCGGTTCTTAGTACCAGAAACATAATAGGAGGCTGGCGGTATCAATGGAGAATAACTTAAATATTGATTATTTTAAAGGGTTTATCTTAAGATTATAGAAATGAATGAGCTAGCTACTTACACTACTGAGGTCAGCCGCTATATACACTACTATGGCGTGATATGGGGTTGGAGAATTGGAAAGCATCTTCATGAGCATGAGATGCTCTAACTTTGGACCTTACAATGCTTTTAAAATCTTACCAGGGCTTGGGTTTAGATCAGTAAACCAGCATAATATGATCCACATGATTATTAAGCTGTGCATCCTGACAAATTTTTGACTCCAGAGTTTAATCAATTTAATTACTGGATCTTTCAGATTCAAAAGACTATATTCAAACCTCTGTAGATGTTTTTTAGGCGCTTGATCTACCTGGAATTGATTTTTGAACCTTCTTATGTGATTTAATTAATCAACTTGTGACTTTAATTGCTTAAAATAACCAAATATAAAGCTAATATTCATAGTTCCGCCTGTTTTAGGTGCCTCCCAAGGGAAGAGACAGGCATGATGGTACTTGAGAAAGGGGCGTGATTGGGTGCCCTCTAACCATAAGAATTTCCTCTAAAAGGTTGTTGATCTTGGATAGGAGATTGTGATGTAAGGAATAGACAACTGAGTCATTTACCTAAGTGAGAAAGATGTTATCCATTGTTCATACACCATATGTGATAGATACTTCTCCTGTTCCAGAGAGTGGGCTTGGGGTTTAGGTCCCTTCATTGTCCTATATGGGTTTAAGGTTATGATCAGCTGAAGGGGTTGAGCCTCCAGACTGACAGACGCCACAGGATGACGCATTAACCAAGCTCCAAAATAACAAGTATAAAGGGATGAAATATCTGTTTAGTAAAAAATGTGGACTCTGCCTCTGACCAGTAATTGGAGGGCAGACTAGGAGGTAGTTAACACTCTGGTCAGAAACTATTCTCTGTAAGCAGGAGATCCCGCATCATGGAATTGATCTAATAGACTCTGGTATGAAGGCTGAATTTAAGAAGCACTCAACATGGGGTTCCTGACGAACAAAGGCATAATAGTACATAAATTCTCTTGTTTTATATCACATTACTTGATCATTGCTATAAGGCTAAAAATAAGCCAATTTAATTTTAAAAAACTAATCTATTTTACCAAAAATAGATCTTTGTCCATAGTTTCACTTTACTTTGATCAAGTGAAAAATCTCCAGTAGACAGTCTGGGATCAGATTAAAGCAGAGGTATATGTATTAGGTTATGAGATAAGCTTATAAGAGGCACTCTCAAGAAAGACACCTTCTGAAGATTGAGATTTACAAAAAAGAGGTTTAACTATTCTTCATTGTGTTTTCTAGGAGGCTAAAGCACTGATTTATTGCAAGGCGGCGACTTAGTGCACTTAAGAAGAAATTGCCATTTGATCAAATGATTATTTTACCCAGAGAAACTTTAAGGAATGTTGAGTGAGCAAAGAGTCACCCAAAAAATTTTATCAAACTCTTTACCACATCAGATTAAAACTTGGCGTTTATTTATGTTTTTCAAAGCCCCATAATTGGTAACATTGTCAACATCCAACCTTAAGTTGAGTGAGCAAGGGATGCGGAGCTGACCTCCCCTGATCCCCATGTTGATATTATATCATCATCTTACCACAGACAAAGATTCTTATCAGAAACTTTTCACTTGCTTTTTTAGTTTTATACCCTATAAGCCCATAGTAAAAGCTTTAAGCCTAGCCTATACTATGGCTCAGATCACTGAGGTCACCTTAAAGGTCTCACATAATTCTATAACTCATTTACGCTTCCCTTTAACGCCTAAATAGAATCTGGTATCGAGGTAGATGGATGGATTCCAAAAAAGAAAATGACCAATATAAAATCTCAAAGGGTGAAGTGACTCTGACATAGTTTATAGAAGTTAAGCTTAACATCATACTATAATTATTTCTAATTAATCAATATCTGTATGCGGCAACAAAATTAGCACTTAATTACTTTTATCTAGAAAACTTAGGATCACTTGATAGTCCATGGTTGCATAAGCCTTGGGAGATTTTATTCATTATAGTATACATACTTAGTTTTGGTGAAGTGTTTAAAAAGTACATCTTTTTTTTTAGTACTAGATGGTCTTTAAAAATTACATCTTCTTAGAATCTAACTTCACAATTTTATCATCTCAAATCCTGACATTATACTTTCTAAACTTATCTTTTATGAGAACTTGCAGTAATACTCAATATGACTTTAAATTAACCGCAATCAACCCGCCTTTATGCACTCTATCATTACTTGGATAAACTATTGATCTGACCTAGACTAATAACTGTTGTTGAGCTCCAATTATATTTCATCTAGGGCTAGATATCTTTATTTATATGACCATATACAAGATTACAAAGGACTTATATTGTAATCTATCTATAGCTTACTAGTTTTAACTTTGTAAGCATCTCAAGCATCACAAATCAGAATTATTTCTATATCCTACATGAGTAACTTAAAGTATCTAAAAGGAGCCAAATATCATATTTCTTTTAGTAAATTAGGGACTATAGAATAAATCTAGAAACAGGATACAATACTGATGGCTTAGGTAAGTAGGTTTGGTTTAAGAATGTACTATAATTTTTTGGGTAGGGGTACCAGTATGGTTTATGTACAGACTATCTTTTATATTTGGACAGTTGTGCCAGCTTGGTAAATTGACAACTATTTAAAACAATCATAGTATTAAGTCATATTATTTACAATATTTGTTATTCAGTATAACTAGAAGATAGTATACAGTTGGTCATAATATTTATAGTCATATCTTTGTATAGCATATGGATCATAAATCACTTTAACAGGTAGTTATGTTTACATATCTGTACTACATTGGTAAAGCTAACGTAGTGAGTCAATAATAGAACTTTTGCATTGATATCTATGATTAGCTATATACTTTGTTTATCAAACCTGTATCAAATATAGTAAATGGTTGTACATATGAGTTTGGCAGCCTATCTAGGAAGGGATAGAAAACCATGCGCCTCACTAGAGTAGTCAAAATTTTATATCCATTGCTTACTTGAGAATAATGAAAAGCTATAGCATTATAATGAAACTGAGCAAGATCCTTGTTTTGAGAATTCCCAAGTAGGCATAATTTATGTAACAGATATTCTTTATATCAATTCAGCATATGTTAGGTAAAATATCTTTATTTTTTTTAGTACTAGATGGTATCTTTATTGTGTTTTTAAAATATATGTTTTTAATTAGGATTTAGAGGACTTGAGACTTATCAATAATATAAAGGGTATACCCAATAGATCTATACCTAATGGAATATAAAATAATTTATTTGACTCAGTTCAGGTAGAAACTTGTCATCTTGTTATTTCTATATCTAGTTTTATCATATTTCTGATCTTTAATAGATGCTCTCATCTATAACTTAAAGCTTATGCATAATAGCGCCATAATTACTACCTAGCGTAATGATGACTTTATACATATATAATGTATCGATTAAATGAATTGTAGGGTTCCCAGCTGCCTCTATCAAGATGAACAGAACCTTAATTACCTTTAGGATCAAGAGGGGCACCAACCCCAGGGCCTTACTTCCCATTAAAATTACTGAAATAAAGCAAACCATAAAGGAGATATGGTTGGCAGTATTCCCCCTTTTTAAGACACACTGTAACGCACTGGCTCCTTCCAGTGAGCCATGAATGAATTAGGAAGCAGGGCCCAAGTCAATGACCAAAGGGCAGACAAGGTCCCTGAGACCATTCTCCTAATGCGTGTGCTACAGGAGCCACGGATAAACACCCCTTGGAGGACAGTTGCGAGTATGCTTACCCCCAGCAACATGCCCTGACTCCAAGACAAGGTGTACAAGGAGGCGATAGCCTTCCCAATCTCGCTCTTAAAGTCCAACTCCTGTTTGTATAGGCCAAACATGGCCGTTGTTAGACTAAATATTCAATATAAACCTCGAAGACAGTAATAAAAATAGATAAGGCTTAGTAACGACTTTATTTGATATATTTAGGCAAGTTTATAGAAGATGGAACTAGAGAACCTCCCATTCTCAAGTCCTATCTCTTATAGCTCTCTGCTGCAAGCATAGATCAAGTTCATTCGCCATACCTGACGTTATGTCTTTTGAAACATGCCATAAGCAAACCCCAATTGTTTTAGGCCAGATTGAATTCCGTAGTGGCTGAACCACCATACCCAAGAATCGTTCCAATTCTGATTTGAATCCACCTTTAACCTAGAAACCACCCACTTCAAAACCATTTGGTTCGACCCCAGGCCTGATGAAACATCTAACCGTCGTCCTTCCCCAGTCTTAGTCTCAACCTGGGGTCTAGCCAAGACTAATGCTCTCTCACTCCTCTATCTTCCACACCAGCCTGTCCTGTCTTATCAAAGATCAGGGCAATGTGATGTTGAGGATAAACCTCAACCGTCACATCACCCCCCTAGACAAGAAGAACTCTCAGATCTTCCCAGGACACCAGGCGCAATCTCTGGACGTCTGCCATGTGGCCTCCTCAACTGGATGACCTTTCCACTGGACCAAAAATGACCTATGACCCCGCACCACCTTTGTGTCCAGGATCTCCTCCACCTCGTACTCCTCAGCCCCCCTTCAGCTGGAAACAGAGGGGAGGCCTTCTCAGGCGGCTGCCCTAAGAATGGTTTGAGCTGTGACACATGAAACATTGGATGAGCCCGTGACCACTCTGGCAACTTCAGCTCAAATGCCACCTCGTTCACCGCCCTCACTATTAGATAATGGCCCAACGCCACCAGCCCCAACTTCTGGATCCTCACAGGTATGGCATAGTTCCAAGCGTTTACTAAGACCCAATCGCCCTTCTTGAAAATGCTCCCCTCTGACCGATGCCTATCTGCTTTCCTCTTCTGAGCCGCAACTGCTGCCTCTAGATTCCATCTCAGGAGCCTCAAGGTATCCTGAGTCTCACGTGACAGCTCATC